>JAJEJO010053954.1:199923-259625 GCA_020662805.1 Glaucomys volans
AAAAAAAAAAAAAAAAAAAAAAAGAGAGAAAGAGAATGTGGTTTCTATTTAGACTCTGCGTGGACCTTGTGTTCTTGCAGATGGTGGTCCTACATAAGCTGTCAGGTTGACCTTACAGCCACAAAGAGGCCCATCTCTAGGTTCAGAGTTGCCTCCTGCATGGCCTGTCTGTGCACTGGCTGATAGGGAAGCATATGTTGACGTATCTTCTCACTGTTTTTAAAATTAGGACTTCACTCTAAACAACCGAGGGGTTGAGCAAAGGCTTTGTTTTATCTATTCCATAGTCTCTTTTGGAAGAAAGGGCTGATCCACCTTTAGCCACTCCCTTGTATTTATCTTTCAGGGATTATTTCTGCTCTTTGTGAAATCTGTACTTTAGGTTAGGTTCATAGGAGATAACTACTGGAAACACCTATTATTGCCCCTAAGTTTGAAACATCAATCTAAAAGACAAAGAATTCATTAAATGAAATAATTATTTAAATTTCTATGGGGTAATACCAAATCCTATCAGGTTAACACTGAAATTGAAATCCCTTTCAATATGTGCATCCATTGGAAAAGTGTGACTTAAAGAGCAAAGTTTGACCTCGTTGGATTCATATTATAGAATATCTAAATTATAATAAATGTATAGGTATCTTTTAATAAGCCATAATATAATCCATAAAAATAACCAGAGTGTTTCAGTATTTACTTGATGTAAGATAAAACTGGGTGGCAATGTAATTTAAGTTCCCTGCATGGAATTGAGGAAAGGGAAAGACTTAGATTTTTTCTTTATTAAGTTTTTGGAAAAAAATAAAAGGAAGGCATTATATTGTGGTTACTGGTCTTTCCTCAGTTTTAACAACAACAAGAACAATAACAACAACAAAAACTCCCCAAATCAAACAACAATAATAATGGAAAACATGTTTAAAGACTTTGCTAAGCTAAGAAAAGAGGACAAGAGGGTTGGGAAGATCCTGGTGAAATGAAAAAAAGAAATAGTGTTTAGTCCGATGGTAATGGAGTCTAATTATATTCAGGGGCAGGTTAAAGTAATCAGATGGTAAGTAACCCAATTATAAGATAGGCTTGATAACATAGATGCCCCAATAAAATACAAAAATAGGAAGATAAAAATAGAAAGCCTTTATATAAATTCTTGAAGAGTTTAAGAATATTTAAGATAAAGACTTAGAAGAAAAAGTACTAAAATAAATTTGATGAAGTATATAGTCCTAAAGAAAATAAAAGGCTCATCTGGTGTAACGAATGGAGAAATACCAGGTTTTTCTCATAATTTTATAAGTGCTTGGGATTATAGAATCTTGATTATTTGGTACACATTTTTATGAAAAATGAAGCCCAAATAAAGTCAGTCTCGTTGGTTCAAACTGTTCCTTTTCTTTGACTTCATTTCCTAATGGGCATTTCTCAGAGCCATTAGAAAATAAAGATATGAGAGTTGGAATTTTTTGTTGCTGTTGTTAAAGTTTGTGGTTTGTGGGAAAACCTCCTTGTGGGTTATTGGGCTTTCTGTGACTACAATTTTTGAATGCACTTTGGTGTGCAGAGGGCCACCCAACTGTTACTGCAGAAACTACACCCAACTTGCTGCTCAGCTGTACATCCTGTGTGATGCTCAGTGCTGACGGGAGTTTAGAATGAAAGTCAATAGTTCTCTGTGATAAAATGATACTTAGAGAAAGACTCAAGAAAAGACCGCTTGTGAGTAATTAAAGGTTTTTCTGCAGTCTTCCTGTGCTCTTAGCTCCATGTTCTTAATCTCCTTTTTATAAAGAAAGGCAAACACATGAATTTTTCAGGAGGTTCTGTGGTGTGGCAGATAACAAAGGGCTTGGACTCAACCCAGCTCTTTTGCTCAGTGTCCCATGTTCTCAGAGGACATCGAGAAGGGTTTTATAAAATCTGGTGTGCTGCTGTAGTCCAGCTTTCCCATGACACGTCCCCTGCAGGGGCAGCCATTTCCACAGCACTGAAGTTTGCTCAGTGCTTCCTGCTTCCCTGGATTGTCGTGGCCTAAGAGATGGCAACTCCACACCACTGGACAGGGACCCTCCCAAGAGGGCAAGAAGGGTATTCAGAGTCAGCTCTAGATTGTCAACATGTTGCTTTTTCTGATCCTGAAACTTGCATTCAGAAATAGTGGCTCTTATTTAAAAATCAAACTAAAAAAAGCCTACCAAAATCCCAGAATTATTCTTATTATAACTTTTATTATATGTATATTATAACTTTTTCCCCTTTCCACACAGATCAAATTTCTCCTTCAAAATACTTCTAAAATTTCAAAATTGACTTACTACATAATTCTGTTATCCCAGGATACTAGTGATCAGTGCCTTCTCCTCTGAAAAATGAGTTGATTTTAATGTGGGAACTTTGAAACAAGAGTCTTTTAAAGAGGGGAAGATATGCGAATTCAGAGGTAATACTGCTTTATTTTACTTTGGTCCTGTTTGTGCAGCAGTACCCAGGGCAGTCTTGCCCAGCCCATGTTAATCATTGACCATTAGGATGCTGGGGAATGGAGCGGATCTCTCTCCCTTCACCTCATGATTGAAGCATCTTAAAAGCCCATATGCATGGGCACAATGTCCAATACTGTAGATGCTTATTCAGTTGCTCCAAGTGCTTATACTTCAAGAGATTCTTGGATCCAGTGGGGATAGGGAATGAACTTTTTAATTACACGTCTTTTGATTTCTATCACCAGGAACTAAATGAATGGGGAATTAATTCACAAGGTTTGTTATGCATTTTCCTATTTAAAAGAGGACCCTTTCCCACAACCCTTCTACTTTTGTCCTTTTACCACCCTGCCCCGCTCAGTACTGAAATACCCTCTTTCTTGTTCCAACTACATTCAGTAGACTTAGCACCCTCTGAAATTCTGGCAATACTGACTGACAGTAGTCCTGCTTCAAAACTAGGTCCAGAATAAATAAGAGTTTTTAAAAAATACATATATATTTTAGTCATTTTTCTGATGGCATCTGTAAGTTTTCAACATTGCCCAGAGAAAGCGTTATTTTGAAATATCTTATGTTAATAGTTTCTTAAGCAAACTGTGTTCTATTTGGTGAGAAATAGTGATACATAAAGTAAAATCCAAGAGTGTTCCCTTCATAGACCTTGTTTTTATCTGCACTTGAAAAATCAACCAGTGAAAGGCAGGCCGAAGGTAGTTGGGAATGCATGGTGGACAAGCTCAGTCTTTTCAGTCTTCTGCTGTAAGGTAACGTAAAACACTGAAATGGAAATGCAAGTATATCCTGGTAGCAGCTAGTTAATATCAAAGCATTTTAAAAACTATGGTCCATAAACACTGGGTAATAAGGAACAAAATTAATACTTCTTATTGGTTATGCATTTTCAAATAGTCCAAGTTTCCTAGCACCAAAAAATAAAGAACAACTGTTTCAGCAAGGCCATTCATTAGTCCATAAATCAAAAATGGTCTTTGAGTTCTCCTTCTTTTCTCAGACAAAGGCATATTTGGCTTTATATGAAATCTTAGGGATAATTTTGAATTTCTAGAAACTGACCAAATCATAATAGACTTTTAAAATTATTATTTTACTTTTTAGAACCAGAAACTTATTATGTATATTAAGGACTAGTGAATGGTACAGCTCTGGTTCACCCAATTATACTCTGTAAATATTTGAATTAGAGGCAGGAAGGAAGTTTCTGGAGCTGCGAGGGTAGAATCAGGCATAAGAGGGATACCTGTAGGATGGAGGTTGAGGTGGGATTTACAGTTTTGCAAATCTTGGAGGTAATGGAAATTGGGATTAAAAATGGGGGATGGGGCATTGGAGGGAATTTCATGGGAAGAAAAACTGAGCAGAGCCCAAGAATGCTTGCATTTCCTTGGCAAAATGGGTCTGAATACTCACAAAAGGCCAGCATGTCCTCTTACATGCTTGTCACTACTTGGCTTCAAAGCAAAGAGACAGAACAGTATGATATTTGTGAAGTTGTTGATCAGGAAATAGTCTAGTGTGCTGAAGGGTTTATGTGTTTTGAAACATACCCAAAGTGGCAGAATATTAACGATATTTGAAAGTTATCATAGTCTATATTTGTTAAAATGCTCATTTCTATTTTTAACCACATTCCTTAAATAAAAGCGCTACTTGCTTGTTAAAGTACAGCTCATGGCTTGCCATTTTGCTTGTTCCAATGTTCCTTGATCCATCAATTAAAATGTGATTTCCTACTGGAGTCTTTGATAAATATGCAAGGCTGTTTTCCCTGCATGAGGAAGCTGAAAGGGCCGTTGGCTGGTCGTGTAGTTTAATTGAATCATGCCTGTGTTTCTGGCATAGTTTTTGTTTTATGAAAGAAGCACACAACTTCCCATGTTTTCCATTTCTACAAATCCAGGTGAGCAGATCCTTGGAGTCTAGTCTGGGGATTTAACTAGCATGATATTTGTTTAACAAATGCATATGATGTGATAAATTAATCAATTGACATGTTCTGTCTTCATGTTAATGCTAAAATTTAAAGGAATGGGTGAATCAGTTTTTTTTTTTTTTATCTCCATCTCTTGACTTTTGAGAAATAAGGAGATTTGAGTAATAGTGTTTTATAGCAAAAATGTCTTCTCATTGATTTTACTAAAGGTGCTCCCAGATGACTCACGGGGGAACAAAGAGGGAAATCCCTTGTGATGAATTGGATGCCATTCTGAGATACAGGTCTTTTTAGACTTTTTTTCTTTATTTCAAATCAGCATTGACCTTTTAGATCAATACCAAGCGAAATAACAACCAAAATCGGCTCACAGAAAAGTGACAGGGTATTGCAGAGTTCTAGTTACCGTTTTCATGGTTGCTAGCACCTTTCTCCAGGAAAACAGATTGGCCACTAGATACCTACATGATGTCCTTGAAGGGTAAATGGAATTGGGATCTATCCTCCACTTTCTGTAGAGGCTGTACTTAAGGAGAACTCCAGTGTTGGGACTAGAGCTTGGGACACCTCTGTGCCCATTTCCCCATTATTCTTTCAGTGATGGAATTTATTAAACCAAATCTGGAGCTAGAAGGCATGGAGTCTCTCTGCCTTAGCGTGGGCAACTGTATTTTAAGAATTAAATTCATTCAGATTTTCTTTTGTAGGAGAACTGTCATCTTTCTCCAGATTGGGAAGAAAATCTTACTTGAGGGACAGCAATTAATAAAGAAATAATATGTCCTCTTCTTTAAAGTGAGGTCCCTTCATAATGAATTTCTCTTATACCATGGTGAATACCTGTAAGATCCAGGTTGTCAGCTTGTACTTTGAAACTCAGGAACTGAAAAAACTCTTCTTGATGAATTATTGAAGCCTAAACAAGGTGAAAAACAGGGCTGCCTGAGACCAGTGTGAAGTGAACTGGTAATGATGCCTGTGTGTTTTCTTTTCCTCCTGCCTGCTCCATGATCCTGTTGCCAGCATAGGGTGCCTGCAGGGTGAGATTTAGACCCAAATCAGAAGT
Source organism: Glaucomys volans (assembly GCA_020662805.1). Taxonomy (NCBI): domain Eukaryota; kingdom Metazoa; phylum Chordata; class Mammalia; order Rodentia; family Sciuridae; genus Glaucomys; species Glaucomys volans. Next base: position 205,427 of record JAJEJO010053954.1, read on the forward strand.
TGATATGAACTGATTTTTGGATTGTGTTTCTGTGGGAATTTCCGATTCTTTCTGAGATATTTGGAGAGTGATTCCTGCTCTTGCTTTGTTTCAGTTCCTCTTTTTCTCTACATTTTATCTGAGGGTAAGTAACTCATATCTATAAGGAAATTCCCCTGGAAGATCTGGAGATAAGTATGTCTTTCTCAATACAATTTTCTTAGAAGAAATTTATGGACTTCCAGGACAAACAGATGGTTCAGCTATTGTTAGAGACCTAGGTTTGTGTTTTGGGTGTCTTTCACAAGTTATAATTGGTGTTTTTGTCAGTTTTGCATCACTGTGACCAACAGACCCAACAAGAACAACTTAGAGGAGGAAAAGTTTATTTTGACTCATGGTTTCAGAGGCTTAATTCATAGTCAGCAGACTCCATTGCAGTGGGCCCTAGGTGAGGCAGAACATCATGCCAGAAGGGCAGAAGGGTGTTGCAGAGGAGGAAAGCAGCTAGGGACATGGTAACCAGGAAGCTGAGAGAGAGTTCCACTAACCAGGGACAAAATATACACCCAAAAGGAAGTCCCCATTGACCTGTTTGCTCCAGCCACAGTTGCCTACAGTTACCCCCCAGTTTATCCCTATTACTGGATTAATTCACTGATTAGGTTAAAACTCTCATAATCTATTCATTTCACCTCTGGACATCCTTGCATTGTCTCACACGTGAGCTTTTGGGGGATACCTCATATCTAAACCATAAGAGTTGGGGACAGATTCAGGACTGCTAGAGAAAGGGGTAGACTTTCTGGTCACTCTGTCCTAAACAAATTTAGCCAAAATCAAACCTTGGAGAAAAGAAGAATTAATCACAGAGGCATTAGAGCTAGGACCAATTTAAAATCATTTTGTTCAAATGAACTGTTTTAAGATTTTCTGACAAATTATACCTATTACTTAAGAGCAAAGTGTTTATAGTGGAATGGGCATGGGTTACGGTCTGCCTTACCACCACTTGCTAAGTTTACTCAGTATTGCTGAACCTTAGTTTCCCCATCTAAAAATATGAAGGCACTAATTATAATTATCTCGTTAGATACTATAAGTATTCAATGCAGTAACCAATATTGGTCTGGGGCTGAAAACCAATTCCAAAGCTTTCTGCTGACCTTAGAAACAAGCAAAACATACTAATTCAATGTTTTTATGTGTTTGTGCCTCTTTGATTATTCCATTTGGAATATTCAGTATTTCATTTGTAATACTGAGTTAAAATTTGCTGGTTAAAATGGAGAATAAATGAGTAAATGGGAGAAAAAATGTAAATGCTGCCCACAATTGTCTTAGCTATGGATTAGATACACACCAGAACTGTTTGCTTGAGACAATTCTAAAAATAATTAAGAGTTAGAATTTTTTTATCTTGAGTCACTCGGTGGGGGCTGATTTCATAATAAACACATAAGTTTTGCCATCAGCATTATCTACCTCCATGATTCACTTCTGCTGGCATTCTAAAGCAGGGCACCAGGTTAATTCTGCTGGGCAGTTGTCATGGAGCTAGCCAGAGCTGGAAAGGAAGGCAGTTCTGACACCTGGTTGAAGACACACACATAAAATAAAGACAATGGTCACAGGCATCCCTCATGAAATAGAAGTGTAGGCAAACTTCCATGGTCTGATGCTGCTAATTTTACACTTCTTTTCCACACATTGATGCTCTTGTTATTTTAAATGGTTTGGAGAAGGGAAAGAATGAAGGAAAGAATAGCTGACTCTCATTCAAAAGAGTCTCCAAATCCCATAAAAAATGAAGCTTAGGTGTCAGAATGATTGTTGGTGACAAGAACACCAAGTGTTCTTTTTTTTAAAGATGTATCATTCTCTTTAATTACGTACTTAATATAAAAATATTTTTTGTGGAAGAGAGAAGGCAGCCATTAAAAGATGAAACCTTTTAATAGATGCAAGCAAGTTAAATCTTATTTAAGCCATTTAAACTAAAGATATGAGCAAAAATTTTTATTGATTGTTTAGTGTTATAGTAAGCAATGTATTTTCTGTCATATTTATGATCTGGTACAGAACTCACAGATATACACATCTCAGGGATGGAAAGGACTTTAAAAGCCATCTACTTCAATAGCGTATGCGCAATGTATTTTTATTTTCTGTATTCTGTGTAAACTAGAATGCCATACCAGGCTGCTTCTTTTGTTCTTCTGTTTCTCTCTCTATTGTATCTCCCTCTCCCTCTCCCCCTCCCTCTCTCTCTTTCTCTCCATCTCTCTCCATCCACCCACACACCCATACAATTTCTATATACATTGTATTGTACTTGCAACAAAATTTTACTACTATAAAGCATTGTAGAAGTTTGTGCTTCAGGCTTATTTTGTGACATATGACTTGGTCATGTATTTTATAACAAATCTTTGATTAGGAGCAGACATCCAATTACAGCAGTGGCTTTGTACATATATCAGAATTTTATTTTATTGCCACAGTGATTGGCAACAGGCAGGGATGCCAGATGCCTTGCCAATGCACTTGACAATCTTGCTCAAAAAAGAATCCTACTGCTTCTCATAAAATATTTGAATGACTCATTGGATTTGTATGTGAGAAACATGTTTATAATTGTCTGAGCCCAGATTTAATTTCATTTTACTTATAAGCGCAAAGTGTGGTTTCCATAGTTCTAGAATACTCTGAATTTTCCAGGAAGACAACGCATGTGAATTGACAATGTTTTGCTTTCGTTTGCTAAGAACTTTGAGAGATGCTCAGTATTTGAAAAAATGACATGCCCAAAGGCAACACTGTTTGTGGTATTTAAGTTAAAAATACAAAACAATCATTGTTCATGCAAGCTGTGCTGGTACTTCCATGACTCTCATTATGGGTTCAAGCATCTGGATACTTTGATATGTCCTCTGATATGCTTTTGGAATGACTTACATATTGAAAAGTATACACTTTTATTTGTTAAGAATATCTCTTTGTATCTCTTTTATTGTTGAACTTAGAATATTATATTGATTTTTAAATTATGTATGTAGGTAGGTTATATTCCTATAAATTTTAATCCATAGATGATATGGCTTGTTATAACTTACAATAATGAAAGGGGCACTAACAAGACATTGTAATAAAATGAGGAGTTGTGTTTGGCAGAGCTGAGAAGACCTGATGCAGAGGGCCATCTGCTGTGGCACCTTCTAACACAATTAGAGCTACGGGCAGCACATTACTTGTCTGTCATTGTACAAAAGTATTACCACAAACTTAGTGGCACACATGTGTCATCTCATGGTGTCTTGGGTCAGGGGTTAGCTCTGATCTCTGAAAGGAGTGACAAGGTGTGACAAGGGCTGCAGTTTAATCTCCAAGCTTGACTGGGGAAGAATCTGCTTCCTGCCCAATGGGGTTCTTGTCAGAATCCAGGTTCCTGAGGCCTCTTGGACTGTGGACCTCAGTTTCTTATTATCTGCTGTCTGCAGGCCATGGGAACCTGTCCAATATGGCCACTTGCTTCAGTGTAGTCACTGAGGGAGACAGTCTGTGAGCAAGATAGACATTGGAATCTTATGGAAGGCAGTCACTCAATTAGCAGTCCATCAGTGTTGTATTTGATTGGTGAGAAGCAAGTTACAGATCCTAGCCCTACTCAACGGCAGGGGATTCCATAAAGGCATAACTCTGAGGATACAGGAATAATTGGGGAACATTAAAGGGTCTGATTAACAGAGTCAGCTTCCAGTGGCAGTGTTGGGTAGAGATGATAGACTCTTTGGATGTGACTAACAGAATTAATTCTGTTATTGTATTTGTCATTTTGAAGCCCATTATATTCAGAGAAGGGAGAAAACTAGGTTACTAGAACAGAATCTGCTAAGATTACAAAGTCCTTGCTAATTTCATGTGTGCGTATCTGATGGGGCTTTCTATGGCATTTAGAGGGCAGTAACACAGAAGTAGGTTTTCCAAATTTCATGCAACTCAAGGTTTGTTCATCCAGATGACCCAACTAGTTCTTGGGTTGTTTAAAGTTTGAACCAGGGTCAGATCTGAAAGAGGGAGAGAACATTTTAAAAGCCCAGCATATTATTCACTCTATAAGTATTTATTGAACATCTCTTATATGCTCGTCTTTGTTATAGACACAGGCAGACTGAGACTCTGCTGTCACAAACCTTGTGGTAGATACCGGTAACCATGTTAGCCTTCAGGAGTCTTCCCTAAGAAGGGTGGAATAGTTGATGTGGGAAAAATATGTGCAGAACACATATTCTTTTGGAAGAACACCGCTATTAAAATTACACTTCTGTGTAATCTTAGCTTACAAATGCCATTCTCTGATCATTTATTTTTGCAAGTGAGAAAACTAGGTCTAACAACATTTGCCTCACAGAATTTTTATGATGATTTTAAAGGCATCCTGTGCATGTGGGTTTCAATGTTAGATCCCTTTACCCTTTCTCACCCTTCTATAAAAGCAGACCATTATAAATTAAATATGAAGAGACTTTGCTTTTCAACCTGCTCCACAAAGTTATACAAAAGTCATAAACACCAAATATTTAAATAATCACAAGGAAGACAGTCTCTTCGGTTATGTGTGGTCATTTTCATTGTTGTCATTAGAAGGTCTCACAGTGGTTTTCAGGTTTTGTTTATTGTTTTACTATGGTAGCACATCCTAATTGCCCAATTACACAAAAGACTTAAATGACTCAAATGAGTATTTCTGCTTGGTAGTGTTAATAATATTATCTTTGAAAAGACATGAATACAGATGTAAGTCATATACACTTAGCCATTTGGAACTAATCTAAGGTGTGAAGTCACAAAGATCATGCTGGTGGAAGGATGGACGATGAGTGGAGTCCACAAACATGTTACCAACTTAGAAAATTCACTTGCTCATTTTTGATGCTAATTAACTCATTCACTCAAACCACTTTTAGGTTTCTGTTCCAGGGTCTGAATACTAGAAGAATACTTAAAGATTATGCATGTAATGTTTAACAAATCCAGATAATAAACTTTTGGGAAAGTGTAACTGTTTTAGAGGTCATCCTTTTATCGGAAGATCAAGCAGAGGAGCCCAATTAAGTAATTTTATTCATTAAGGACTTGTGCAATAATTTCTACTTTTTCTTTCAGTGGGTAGTGGGGGAAGTAGGTTAATATGAAATGAAATGTTCTTATGTCCTGCTGTTCAGCAGATCAGAGGGCATTGGAGATGTTGTCACTTAACATCTTTGTTTTTTGAAATTCCCATTTTTCGTGACATGAATTCTTTGATATAATGAAATTCTATTCATCACAGGGATACTTTGCAATTTGAATTTTCATTTAAGTGCTTTACAATTTAGTTTTGACTAGATAGACTCTATAGAATTTGTGATTCTGTATTCCTTGACATCTTTGTTGGGTATGTAGAATGTTCTCCCACAGGTGTATTTAATTTGTCAGCATACCTATCTCCCTCATTAGTTTATAGCCCCTTGAGGGGTGGGGGGCTGTTTGTGTGTGTTAACAGTTGATCAGTAAGTGATTTGATAGTTATTACGTAGATTTTGAGATTGAAAAATCTCAAAATTTCCTATTTCCTATTGATACCTGACATATTTTACATTCAAATTCTAACAACATATCATCTTGGTTTTTGTTTCTATGAAATATGAGGATTGCTTTCCTGCAAATTTCTGGGGCAACCCATTTGGCACTAGCAATTATTTATTTTGAGACCTTATATAAAATAAGATTCTGTATTTTGATAACCTATGGGCCTTTCAGGGAGTAATACATTAAAAAAAACTATAAGTCAAAGAAATTGTGAAAGCTCTCTTTAGGAATAAATGTGGTAGTCATAGTTCTTGATAATCTCTGATAGAGAAAGCAGGTCCCAGAGGGGAGGGTATGTGTGGCACTGCAGCCTGACCCAGAGCCAGTGATTACTCCCTTCTTTCTGTTTTTACTTTCTGTCTTAATGGAATTGTTAGTTACCTGTGAAGTGTATCTGAAAATATTAAGAACCCCCTAAACTCATCTGAAGCACACAGCATACAGAGGTAGTCATGTATTTATTTCATATTTTTCCCAATTTGTGGCTTAATATTTAATTCATTATAATTTCTCATGGAATTCATGGACTGGTCATTACATTTACTCAGTATTGTGTGTATTTGGGATAATAAAGTTGACCTTTTTCTTCCATTGTTTTAGGAAGTCAATGATACCATTGAAGACAACCAAAAAGAAATAGAAGACTGGGCTGGGGTTGTGGTTCAGTGGTAGAGCGCTTGCCTGGCATGTGTGAGGCACTGAGTTCGATTCTCGGCACCACATATAAATAAGTAAATAAATAAAGTTTCATCAACAGCTAGTAAAAATATTAAAAAAAAAAGAAGTAGAAGACTGAGGACTGAAAGTGTAGCATGAATTGCTAAAAGAGGAAAAATAGAGTATAAAGAAGAAAGGGAGTATTTGTGAAGTAATTTTAGAATAACTGTGGCTTTGTGAAGCCTATCATTTTATCAGGTTAATAACCCAAAGCTTGGAGGATATGGAGTTTTTTGGTGATCTAATCTCAAGTAAATAAGGAACAAATAAAAAGAAATTATGTATTTCTTTCTAAAATGTGTTGTCAGCTACTGAATTTAATGCAACCAATAGGTGCAGACTCTTGGAGCACAGTATGATTTTGATAAGGTCCAGATAAGCATCAGATCAGAAATGGACATCACATGCTATGAAACTATCCATTCTAAACAAGTGACTTTAGGATAATTGGCTTTTAAAATATTTTTTGGTATCTCAGAAGGGCTAGTTGTGGGAAGAACAATGTAGTAAATGAATAGTTCCTGGAGAACATGATAGTAGAAAAGGAATCTGGGATGTAAGGACATAGATCCTATTGTTTATAAAATAGATTTAGATGCAGAGGAGATCATGGTATGGAAAACCTTCAGAACCACTGCAGAAAGATCCTCACTGCCAAATTTCAAGCTCTGTTTGGGTTATAAAGAAAGTTGAGTTAATAAATTCCTGCTAATAATTCTGTTTATTCAAATAAAATGTCCATATTCATTGTGAGAGAGATGACACCCATAGGTTCTTCCTATATTGGCAAATATGTATTTCGAGTAGGTAAAGACAGAAGTGCCAAGAAGGAGCAGGAGACAGTTTTTGCCATCAGCATCCGTAGTCATGCCTATCAGCAGACTCATCTGGTATAGTTGTGCTTTGACCTTTGCAAATCCCTGGAAAACTCAAGTCTTTCTTATGCAACTGTGTTTTGTAATTGAAACACATTGGAATAAATTGACAAAGCATATTTCCTAGTTTTCTTTCCCAAGCTGACCTCAAATTTCTGGGCACAAGTGGTTCTTTTGCTTCAGTCTCGTGAGCAGCTGAAACAATAGGCACATGCCAATCTCCTCTGGATCCTACAAAGCATATTTTCAATATGCCTCTGTATTCTTCAGTGTTCTTGAATTTCCAGCCATAAACTAGGCGTAAGTTGTTAAGAGTAGAGAGGAAGTCACACCTACCGTCTCATCTGGTTGAGCTGGAGTTGGAGCATATACCAAGAAATTTGATTATTGAAAATAATAAACATAGAGTTTCATTAGTAAATATAATTTTTGTCTTCGGAAATGAGTGATAATTAGTGAGGGGCTAAATATTAAATATTAAATATATTCCTCAGTAAGGCAGACTATTAAAATTTTTCCCTCTATCAATTTTCCACGACTGGACTTAATTGAACAGCTGTGCCAACCTTAATTTAGCATCACTTGGGGACTACCAAAAATAATAGTGTGGAAGAATATTTTAAGATTTCATTTTATGTTGAAGAAAAATATTCTCATTATTACTAGTATAGGAAATGTAGAAATTTAGAGTGAAGCAAATAACTACCCATTATTCAATCTCCAGAGATGATCATTGCCAATATTTTATAGTATTTTCATCCAGCTTTATTGCTTGCAATAATTAAATATAGTATTTATCTCTTAAATATATATAACATAATTAAGTCTGTGTGATTACAAAATAAATCTAAGTTCAATTTGTGAGGAGCATAAGGAGACTATGAGAAATATATAGAGCATTAGATTTCTGGAAAACAGTAAAAATCATTTGAAGCTACTTGCAATGACAAGGATAGACAACTGAGCTTCATATATGAGAAAGAAAATCAGCTCTAGCTGTAAATTATTATGTTCCTTTGAATATGTGTTTTATGTGTATCCCACAGAGAATTCTGAAGTCATCTTCTAAAGAGAGACCTCAGATGTGTTCTGAGTGGGACCAGCATTCTAGGAATACGGTGGTTAGTTTGAAATAAGCATCATGAATGACTTGCATGTCTGCTCTGGGCCTCTGTCCTAGACTCTGGAAAGGCAATGCAATGAGGAACCTATCACTAAGCTTTTGGCTCTTCCTGTTAGAAGAAGATCGTTAACCATGAACAGAAATCTCAGATTGCAGTGGCTTTTCTTTCTGCTGTGGATTCCATGGGGATATTCTCTGTCTAGTGAATCACAGTCCCACCTCTTGGCTTTTGCCAAGATGGATTTCAGCACAATAGTTTCCTCCTTTTCCTATCACGGTAATTACTCAGGAGAGGCATTCATGTTTTTTTGGATCTAGGTCTGCTTGGGAAAGAAAATTTAATCAGTGAACAGATTTCTTTGGTATGTTCCCTATAATATGGGGACTCCTATTGACTAGTTTCATCCTGTTTGCTGTTACAGAGAAGGTTGAAAATCAGCCCCCAGATAGCAGACAGTTTTTCTGTAATACAGCCCCATAATTTGTGAGACAAGATTAGTAATGACAATCATACACAGGAGACAAGACAAAGACAGGCTTAATATTAGTAAACTCTTTAAAAAGGTTTCAGGCCTTCAGGGAATGGGGAGCAGAAGGGAGAGAGAAGAGAGCCCTATATAACAAACATATCAGATAATTTTAATTTTCAGTTATCGTTATTTAGGTTTGGTTCTCCAACTTTGGGACACATATTTAGGAGTGGTGTGAATATTCATAGAGTGGAGATCTTTGAATCCTTAGTTGAAAGCTACAGCCATTCCTGGCTTGCCTTCTAACTATACACATAGAAAAGATCACTACCAGAGGTGCTAGCAGTAGGACATAGAGATGTGTGAGAGGAAATGAAGAGGGGGCCCACAAATTGGAGCAGTCCCACGTTGAATCTTCAAAATGATTCAAGTCTTAGAAAATACGAATTCTGAGAAGAAGTTAGGGTTTTCTGGTCATGTTGCCTGAGGAAAGATGGCTGTGAGGGTCTTTAATGATGGGAGTCAAATATGTGAGAGATTGTTACAGGGAGATGCTGACCAGCTGGTCTCAACTACACTGGGGATAGAAATAGATTAAAAATAATAGTGTATGGGATTTAGATTAGATAAAGGAAATATGTTCTGATAATAATAGTTGTTACATGTTAGAGTATATTTCCCAAGTAGGTTGTGAAATCATTGCACTAAAACAATTTTAATCATTTGTATTTAGATATTTCAGGATAATGAACACATATATTACATATATAAATATTAACATTTATATATTTATATGAATGTTTACGTGTGCACACATGCACACACACACATGCTAAAAGATAGACTGTTGACCTCAATAGCCTTACTAACTTTATCCTTTTATAATTTTGGAACTCATAATCAAGTGCCTTTCAGATATTGTTCTAGAATACTTAAGTATGTGAATAACAGCCCAAATTACTGGACAGCATTAGTCACAAGTTTTACCCTATGTCAGTACAGGAGGGTTTGCAGTTTGGCAGAAGAAAAGATAATATACAGTGTTAAATCTTCTTTCTTTATTTTCTGAATTAGGACAGTTTTGAAGTTCACCATTTCCAATTTTTTTTTCTTTTGTTGACTGCAAAGAACGTCAAGCCAGCAGTGTGTTGCTGAGAGCAGCGATGCGTTTCGCCACACTGACAACTGTCGGCTGGGCTTTTTGAGGCTTCCAGGATTCTGAACTGTCTTCTCTTGTATAGGTCAGTGCAATTTTTTCTTCATTTTTTTTTTATTTAAACAGCAAAACAGACCAACTACTTTTCAAATATTTACACCTTGTAAGTGGATAAAACTCTCAAAAATCTTTTTTTTCTCCACAAAAAGGAACCAGTCAGCAATGATAATCTATCAAAAGAGTTTAAATACAAAGTTATTAGATGACCTAGGATCTTTCTGTAGAATTCAATATCCCTATCATTCGTAAGTCTGTTGTCAGCATTTTGTGTCTTTCCTCTGCTGATAATTCCTTTTAGACTAACATTAATACCTCATCCTAGTGAAAAGCATTAAAATGTGCATAAAATATAAGAGGAAACCCTAAAGCTCTGTATTTACACAATGATGACCCAGGAATATTAGTTTATTACAGTGAAACATTTCATATTATTCTATTTTATATTATTTCCAAAGGGAAAGCCTAGATACATACTATATTGATATCACAATAATATAATTAAATGAAATGTTTGATAGTTGAAGTATAAGACCTTATTATGAGTGTCTTCACTTGTAATAATAAAATGAGAGCTAAAAAAAAAAACCCTATGGGGTATCTTCAACCATCCCTCATTTTAAACAAGAAGCCTAGGCCTAGAAAAGTAGCATCATTTCCCAATTTGTACAAGTTCAGCATATTTTCATAACATTATTCTAAATTGATTGTTCAGAAGATTTTATCCCCCCTCATAGATTGCTGCCACTTTTCTAAAAGTAGTTTGTAGGTGCACCCTTTTGTAAGAGAACTTACTAAATACAGTCTTAATTTGAAAAAAGAAAAGTTTTCAAGTTCAAGTTCACGAACTGAGCTAAACATGTACTGACTTTTCCTTCCTGAATTCCATTGAAGTTGCCATAAAGGTAAAGAAAAGAGTGTATTTCTGAACATGATAAGAAAACTGTTTTGAGAGCTAAAACAAGAAGTGGCATCTGATAAAGCTGAGGAGGCTTCAGGGAAAAGTGGAATTGGGCTGTGTGTTCAGGGCAGCCGGTGCGGAAAGCGGCAAGGTACAAAGCAGAGAAACAAACTGAATTGATTGACTACAAACTAAAGAAGGGCTCGGGTTGAGCTTTTCCCACCCCATGCATGTAATTGCAACACTTATCAACAGAATTAAAGCAGGAAACTTTCTCAGAGTAATTTACAAAATTTGCAAGTGAGGCCAATACTTCATAGTGTGTGGACTGGTGACCAAGCACAACACTGTACTCTGGTTTTGGCAATTGAAGAGATGCTTGCTGGTTTACAGAATTCATGTATAGGACCTAAAACAAAGCACATCATCTAGAAAAGTCAGGGAAGTAACGGTCAGATTGCTGACAACTTGCATCAATCAGCCTAGTCATTCATAACCTGGACAACCAAAACTGGCAATAGAAATAAAAAAAAAAAAAACAAAGTAAACAACCCTAGCACAGAATTTCTCGACCTTTGCACGATAGACTTTATGGGCTAGGTATGTTTTGTTGTTATGAAGAGGTGTTCTATATATTGTAGGATGTGTAGCAGCATCCTTGGCCTTTATCCAGGAGATGCCAGTAGCAAGCAATGCCACACTGTGCAAAATGAGGCAAATATGCCCCAATATGTAGACAAAGATGTTGCCAAGTCCCCCGAGAGACAAATCAGCACTGGTTGCTAGCCCTTATTCTAGAGGAAATAGGAGAGATTATATTAAAGGAATATTTTAAAAATATCTAAATTGATATCCTCAGAGATATTAAAGAAATTGTAATCTCTAAAAATGTTCTGATATGAAATTGGAAAAATCAAAATATAGAAATAATTCGTAGAATATTGAAGTATAACAAAATTTTATAAAAAAAAATTTAAGAGTACCTTCCAGAATGAAAAGGAAAAAAAAGTAAAATATGAGAAAAGAAACAAAGAGAATCAATTTAGGAAGCCCAATTTTATTTAATATGAATTCTAAAATCAAAGAAAAATGAGACATAATAATGTTGACATTTCGTAGAGTTGAAAAAAAGGCACATATCTTCAAACTGTAGTACAGATCATATTGAGAACAATTGAGTTTTAAAGTACCCACAACCAGATATATTCTAATGATATTTTAGAATATCACAGCTAATCAGAAGATCCTAAAGTTCTTTTTATTAGTGCATAATAATTTTACAGAGAAGTGACATATGTATACAGGCACATAACATAATTTGAGCAATTTCAACCCCCAGTATCTCCCCTTGCCCTAAAGGTTTTGAAAAAGAAAAACATACAGACTTTCTGCCATAGGAATACAAATACTCAGGTTGTCAGTCAATGTTTCCAAATGTCATAAGGTAGAACAGTGTCCTCAAAGTGAAAACTGAAAGCAAGCCGAATATAGGTGGTCCCTGACTTATGATGGTTCCATGATGCAAAATGATAAGGGGCTGGAATCTAGCTCAGTGGGTAGAGTGATTGCCTTGCAAGCACAAGGCCCTGGGTTCAATCCCCAGCACTGCAAAAAAAAGAAAAAAAAAAAAGAAAAGAAAAAATGTCTATTCATTAGAGACCTTACTTTGAATTTGAATTTGTTCTTTTCCCAGGCTAGTGCTATCCGAAATGATCTTCCCTAGGGGGTGCTATGCAGTGGCAGCATTGGCAGCTCCCAGACAGCCAAGGGATCACAAGGGGTAACAACTGATAGTATTCCACATTGCACTGGTTGCTAAGCTGTGGTGTTTGGTAGGTCAGGTGTATAAATGCACTTTCAACTTAGGATGTGTTTATCAGGACATCACACCATTAAGTTAAAGAACATTTATGCCACACGAAATAGAATCGGGAACTTAGCAACAGACCTAAATAAATACATGCTCAAGTGACGTTTGACAAAGGCACAGAAGCCCAAAAGAAAGACTGCATTTCCAGTGAATAGTGCTGAACTCCCAATGGCAAACACAAAAACAAGACAAAACAAACAAAAGAGAAAAGGCCTCTACCTTACACAAAATGTGATCACTCAAAATAGACCACTCACTTTATCAGATGTAAAATCTGATACTCCAAAAACCTTTAGAATAAAGAAGAGAAAAGTTTTCCTGATCTAGGGCTGGCCAGAGAATTGTATAATCTACATATAGAAAAAATGATATTGTGCTTCATAAAGTTAAAAAAATTTTTCCCTCCAAAAGACCCTTAGGATGAATAAACTACATATTTGGAGAAAATATTTCAAACCACATGGTTGACCTAGGACTAGTATTTCCAAACTCAGCAGTAAACAAAAACCATTAACAATCTGTTTTAAAAATGGGCAGGGCTGGGGATATGGCTTAGTTGGTAGAGTGCTTGCCTTGCATGCACAAGGCCCTGGGTTCAATCCCCAGCACTGCAAAAAAAAAAAAAAAAAAAAGGCAAAACTCATAAGGTAATACTTCACCAAAGAGGATTATAGATGGTTAATAAGCACATGAAAATATATTGAAAATTGTTAGACCTTAGGGAAATGTAAATTAAAACCACAATGAAATATTATCACATGCTCATCAGAATGGCTAAAATAAAAAGACGAGTGACAAAACCAAATGCTAGCAACAATGGAGAAAAACTGTATCACTCACACATTCTGGTGGGAATATAAAATGGTATAGACCCCCTGGAGAAAAGTTTGTTGATTTCATAAAAATATTACATGTATAGCTACCATATAACCCAGCAATTGCATCCCTATTCCAGAGAAATGTAAAGCTGTGTTCACACAAAACCCTGTATACAAATGTTCGTACTCCAGTAACTTTATTTGTAATGGCTGCTAACTGTCAACAACCTTAATGTCCTCCAGTGAGTGGATGGGTAAGCGTATGGTGATATATCCATATTATGGAAGAGTACTCAAATAAAAAGGAATTGGCTATTGATGCATGCAATGAATAGGATGAATCATCCTGTGGTGAGAGAATTGCCCCGAGTGAGAAAATGAGAAAGACCAATCACCAAAGCTTATAAAATGTATGATTCCATTTTTGTAACATTTCTGAAACAGCAGGAGTAAAGAAATGCCAAACATATTTGTGGTTGCCAGGGATTAGGTAAAGGATGGCAGAGGGAGGGAGGTAGTTGTGGTTATAAAAATGCAATGTGAGGAATTGACTGTAAGAATGTCAATCTCCTGAATATGACATCATACTTTAGTTTTATAAGATGTTTCCATTGGAGCAACTGGGTAAGGGATGTGTGAGATTTATGTTATTTGTTACAATGGTCTGTGAAGATATAATCATCTCAAAATGAGAAGTTTAATTTAAAAAATTGATACTGCTTGTTTTCATTATTTATCACACTGCTGTTAGTTTAAATAGTAATTTCACGATGGTCTACATAAGGAGTCTATCAGGCACTGAAAATATTTCAGTTATCTAACTTGTCTTCCTTCGCAGTTCTTGTTTGGGTTCTGTTTTGGTGACCTCTTAGAAAAAAGTAGTATTCATGTAAATCTAGGTCCCTTTCTCTAGTCTATGGTAACATTACAATATCTGCAGATAATTTGACCTATATATATATACATATATATACACATAAAAATAATGTGAAATTCTTTCATGAAAGTATAGTTTACAGGGAAAGTAGTTAATATATATTAGTAATTTAGTTCCTTGATCAGGAAACCTGTTGAATTCAGATCAAGAACAGAATAAATTTAACATGAAAATCACTACTTGTATCAAAAATTGAAAATGTTCTTGCCATTTCTCTCTGGGGATTGGGTAATGCCGCTTTATGGTTCTCCTATGTTGCTATGTAACTTGTTGGTTATGTAATTACTGGATCTCTAGCAGTAATGTAGATATAGAAAGTGTTAAAGAACAAACTAATAAATTTGTAGTTTATCACTGCCTCCCTGGAAAATACAAACACAGGGAAGATTAGTTTTCCTTAAATTAACATATATATTCAATGTAGTTATGAATTCAATTGAATTTACATAAAATATATTATGAAATTTGTTTCGAAATACACACACATATAAAATTTACTTGAAATAATTGTTAATTTCTGGTAAATAGAATATGTGAGACTACCATAGGTAAGTTTTTCTTTTGTACCAGGGATCGAACCCAGGAGCACTTAACCAGTGAGTCACATCCCCAGACCTTTTTTTATGGTTTTGTTTGAGACAGAGTCTCACTAAATTGCTCAGCCTTGCTGAGTTGCTGAGGCTGGCTTTGAACTTGTGATCCTCCTGCCTCAGCTTTTCCAGCCACTGGAATTACAGGCATGTGCCACTGTGCTTGGCTAATACAAATAATTTTCAAAAGATGAGTTAAAAGTATAAGATAGTGTGATGTCAAATAAAGAGTAGAGGGGAAGCACTGGGGGTGTAACTCTGAAAGCACATTTGCTTAAAATGTGTGAGGCCCTGGGTTTAAACCCAGCACAAAACAATCCACAAGAATAAAGGAGAAAATAACATTGAGAGTATAAATAGCTCAGGAAAAGACCTTTCTTTGTATGAGAGCCTATGTGCAATATACTAAGTTAATTTATATATTATTTGATATAACATTTTGATAAAATTAATGATATAACAAAGTATATTAAATACTGTTGTATATTGTAGGAAAGAGTCATTGAATCATTAAGTAGAAGATGTCAGAGCAACTGGATAACAATTTGGAAGACAATAAATTTAGATCTTTTTATTTTGTCATATACCAGAATAAGTTTCAGGTGGATTTAATCATTAAATTTTCCCTCCCCTCACAGAAACTCAAACCACATACATACACACAAACACAAATATGAACACACACACACACACACAGATATCTGGAGGTAACTAATATTTCTCTGAAAACAGAATCAAAGAAGTCTTTCAAAGCATTAAAATAAAGGGGAAAATGTAAAGAGATAAAATAATCATTTTGCTGCACAAATTATAAATGTTTTGTATGTTAAAAATCACTAATATATTAAATACTTATGTTAATGATCTGTCATAGAATACGGTATATTCATGATCAAATGATAGATCATTACTGCATCTTATATATCTAATATTAAATATAAAATATAAGTGAGGAAAGAATTTAAAAGCAAAAGGAAAGAGGCATTCATTGATAATTCATAAAAATACTTCCAAGGGCTGGGGATATAGCTCAGCTGGTAGAGAGCTTGCCTCATAAGCACAAGGTCACGGGTTCAATCCCCAGCACTGCAAAAAAAAAAAAAAAAAATACTTCCAAGCAATAAAAATACTTTGAAATATTCAACTTAATAACTAAAGTAATACCGATTAAAATAAAACTTTTCATACTATTAGAATGATAATTCTATTTTTTAAAGACTAGTATCTAATATCTAACCTGGGGTCTACAAAGAATAGTTTAATATGACTTTTAGGAATATGCATACTTTTGGGCAAAATTTTTAGAAATAAATTTTCTATAGCCTTAACAGCATTTATTTTTCTTTTTCAAATCAGAATGCATATAAAAATCTGAATACTAGTTTATTATAGCAATATTTGTATTGATGCCATGACTAATATTCTTATTTAATATTAAAAATATAGTTATGTGGATAATTGTTATTCTGTCAGATACAATACTATTCGATCATACAGAAGTGCTTTTCCAATGACTGTTTAATGTTTAGGGGAAAATCCTAAAATTATGCTAAGTGAAACATTCAGATAATGTTAATATTCTTAAATTTTTCACAGTGTGATAGAAAGAAAGGTAATATAATTTCAACATCTATGAAGACAAAACTAGCAGGAAATATAACAAAATGTTAAAGGCTTTTGTTATTTTGCAGCTAACGTTTAGAAAATCTCTTTATATGCAGTCAATGGTTTATTCACAAAGAAATTAATCACAGTGTTCTTAATAATGAAGTTAAATGTTCATCAGTAAAGTTGAAATTACAATATCACATACTCATAGAATTTTATTCAAACTTTCTAATTATGTTTTTTAAGTATTCAGTTTAATACTATGGAAAAATACCTATGGTATAATACTGTATGCTAAAAGATTAAACAGCATTTTTAATTATTTAGATTAAAATGTGGATGTATGTTCAAAAGCTGAAGAAAAATATGGCAAATTGTTAGCAAAGTTTACCACTGAAGTCATAATTATCATTTTCTTCTTTACTTTCTGAATACTCTAAATTTTCAACTGTAAATATTCACCATCTATAATCAGAAAAAAAAGTTTTAAAAATTTCAGAAAGCTTATAGCACCAGAAATATTTGCAAACTTATTTAGCTAATGTAGTCAGTAAAACTACAACAGTGTTTACACAATGTCTCAGCTTTGTCTTTGTCTTTGTAGTATTTTGGCACTTGCCTTGATTCAGCAGCATTAACTACCACAATTAAAAGGTGCGGTTATACAAAGGGAGAAATGGGAGATTAAGATCCCCTGTTTATGGCAGGGAGTCTGACAGATTCTGATATGTTTGTGTACTGTCTCTCTAGTGTCATTTGCATTGATTTTTTTCCAAGGGTTTTACTGCTAAAGTCAGGTCCCCAAAGAAGTCAGGGTTTTTTTGTTACCCACAACTTGGCGGGAGGCAGAATGTCTGCAATTACTCTTTCTGCTTCTAACTGACTTTGAATCCTGTCCTTTTGGCTTGTGCACCTGGCTCTCAGCCAGGAGAATGCAAAAAACTCTATCTGTTGGTTTTCAAATGTCATTTCCCCTTTGGATTCGTTGATGGTAAAATTCTGCCTTTGCATCTGAAATTGGAAACTCTTCTAATCCTGAAGTCTGAGTGTAATTCATTGGAGGGTTTTCCCTTATCTGAGTCTAGGATCAACATTTAGTCTGATCTTCATTTGTATCTCTGTGAACAACCCAAAGACTTTTACCTTTAGTGCAGTGCCCCAATTTTGTCCTAGTTCTGCATGTGCTGTCATTAACTGTCAGTTCTTAATTATATCCACACATGAATTTGGGCCAGAAGCAGCAGGATCTGGGTTTTCTCTTCCCCTTCAAGTGCCTGACCCTTGGAAAGTTCTTCCTTCTGTTCAGTTTTGGTCGGCCCTCCCTTTGGATTTGTAGCCCTACCCAGTCGAGACATTCTTTGGCATAGGAAGAAGGTAATTATTTTTGATGTGTTTATTTTCCCAGCAGTTAGAATTCCCCTTTTATATGTTTATTCACACTTACCCCACTGAAAGAATTAAAAGAGAGTTGTTATGTTATTAACAGGAGTATCTTGCAATGTATATATGCTTGAAAGTTCACAGTGACTTTGATATGCCTATTCTTAATTCTCATAACACTTAGCACATTTGTTGCTTATTTTCCACATGAAAAAACTAAAGTTTAATTGTTTTTCCCAGGCTTCCCAGCCAGGATTCACTAGCTCCTCTCTTCAAATTCAGCATTCATTCACTAGACTAGAGCTACTTTGAATGATGATATGGAATTAATTGCGGTAGAATATATTTTGAGGACATCAGTAATGCTTTCATCAAACAACTTCCTAGGACTTTTTCAGTTTTATTCATATATGTATATTTATATCCCATTTCTGTGCAGATTTTTTAAAGGGAAAGAAATCAGGCTCTCTGTAATCTTCCTAAACCCTAACTCCCCCTATTTCTTAAAAATACATTCTGAGTTCTTTAACATGGTAAATAAAAACGCAATCTGGCTTTAAGCTACTGAATCATGCCCTACTATTGCCATTTACCTTTGTGCACACTGTACTACTGTTGTACAGAATCATCCCTTGCTGTCTGAACGTGTTGTTCTGCCTAACATGCCCCCATCTTTAATTGTCATCAGCTTGGCAAGCTCCTACCTCAATGGTTCTCATGTTCCAGGCACAATAGAATCACTTGGAGGATTTGCTAACATGTAGATTCTTGAACCCCATCTCTACTATTTCTGATCAGTACATCTGGGATGCCATGAATTGGATTTCTAAGTAGTTGCCCCCATCCCCTCGTGGTCCTATTGCTGCTACTTTGGCAACATACCGTAAGAAGCATTATTCTACTGATTCGGGAAGACCCCAACTGAATTGTATACAAACCCTTTTCCTGCTACAGGCGTTTTTAATTGTTCCTTCCTCTGTGCTTTTATATCTGATCTGTTATAACATGGTATGATTTTCTGATAGCTCTGAGGGTCTTCTGTACCTGTCTTCTTCCTTACACAGACAGGCTTGTTCTGCTTGTGCTTAGATCCTCATGGGCTAACTTAATGGGAACTCCCTGAGAATGTGAATGAATAAATAATGTGTCTGGAAACATTTGTTCATTTAAAGTTGCTTGTGCAGGATGAATTCCTTGCCTCAGTGGTTTTCCTTTTGATTATGTCTTTGTTTCCAAATCAAACTCTTCTCTTTTGAAGCAAACAAAAAAAGGAAAAGTAGTAACTACTATATGCCAGGTCATTCATATATACATATATATATGTATATATATATATACACACACATATAAATATATATATATATACATATATATATATATATATATATATAACCATTCACAGAATAATCCTATGGCATATTTATGTCATACCCATTTTAAAGGTAAGGAAACTGAGGCTCAAAAGGTTAAACATTTTATTAATATTTTTTGAATGTACTGTAGTGCAAAATAAAATCTGAATTCAGCATTTTTTTTATTCTAAAACTTGTTTCATTCTGTTGCCTCTAGAATTAGCTCTCATTTGTCTCATGGCATGTTAAAGTTATGGGACGGATGTCATATCTCCAGATAAAATGAAAGGTGACTCCATGTTGGCATGAGATGGTTTCTGCTCTCCTCTTTCTTTTTATTCTTTGCATTTAAGTTCAATTCCTAAATTACTGTAGGTATTACAATAATTTCTACCCTGTCTCTCCTTCATTCTCTGTAGATGATTGAAGAAGCAGCTTATACAAATGCCTTCAATTATATGGCTTTTCCAAAACTTGCTCAGAATTTCTAAATCAATAAAGTTTATTTTCTTCCTTACACAAATAGAAGAATTAGGCAAAGAGATACTTAGAAGATGTTAAAAACATTTTCCTAATTTTAAACTCATTTATCATTTTTAGTAAGTAATATTATTTGTAGCTGAGCAAAAATTGGAAATCATTTTCAAAGAAATACTCAAGATGGTATGTTTATTTTTTAATCTTTTTGTTTATGTATGCATTTTATATATAATAGCACTTATATTGCTAAAATATAATTTTCCCTTTGCTGATCTTTCCTTTCTTCTGTCCCCAGGGAAATAAATTCTCTTAAGAATGTTGAATTTTTCTCACCACAGGTTAAACAACATAGATGTGATTTGAAAGGTCATCTGTTGTTTCTTACACTATTTTTAAAAATCATTCTCCTTCAGAATAACAATAGATGCTCACTTTTAAGTAAGAAACAGATCTCGTATTTCAGATCATCCAGCAGTGGGAAACTGAAAAGTATGGCCTTATATCAAAGAGTTGATATGAAGTTTTAGTTCAGTATCTTACACGTATCCATTTGAGAAAGACAAAATAAAATTTGTCCTTTAAAAAGCAACAAATATATTTCATTCTTCTTTATAAGTGTGTGGGGGGTGGTTTGGTACTGTAGAATGGACTTCACATTAGATGGAAGGAATCTAATTCCCAAGATTAGATTCCCAAGATTGCACACTTGGTGTTCCATGGTTGTGAATTCTATTAGATTATACAATGCTAGTGGCTGCAATTTGGAAAAACAAACAAACAAAACAACAACAACAACAACAAAAAAAAACCAAGGTGGTGTCCCAAGGCTCTTTCTTCATTATTTGTTCATTGACTAAATTAGAATATCAGAGATTATTTATTAATTGGATTTGCTCTGTATTTCCATTGTGTAAACCTCAGTCCACATATGGCTATATTTGTAAAATTTTCCAAGCTTAAACTGAAGTTGTAGAAGAAACAGAAATATAAACAAAGTCTACCAAAAGCACCTTTTTTTTTTAAGAAGCAGTCAACAAAGAAGCTTCATATTCTGAAAACAAGTGAAATTGGTTTAAAGTTATTACCGTAGGTCAGCTGGTGAATGCATCCCTTGAAAATAGGTGAGAAAGGATGAAGAAGAAGGTGATGGGGTAAATTGGAGACTGTTCTTTTTCCTGAATGGTCTTTGTTTTTTCCCAAATTCTTGCTTTAGGATCTCAGTGGGCCTTGGAGGACAGGCACATGCTAGGCACTTCACTGATTTTTGTTATTTATATACATTCTGAGTATCTATGCTTGACTTAGTTTTTCAGATGCATTGAACGTAGAGTAAATTTGGAGCAGCAAGTGAGTGAGTGGTGAATCTAGACACAATGAGAAGTAGTTAAGAATTCTGCTTGATGATAAAGAGAATAAGATTAGAAATAAGGGACAAGCTGAATTCCCTAGTATTGGCTCTACCTAGAGTCATTGTATGAGAGTGATTAAGTAATTAACCCTAACATTAACATCCTCATCCTCAGGTAGTAATAGGATGATGAATATCCCATACAAAAACGTGATAAGCTAAACACACATACTGCTCCCCACACACTCATAGACACATAATATGGTAGAATTCACTATAAGGATATCTAAGAGCTCACAAATTAAAAGCACTTTATTGTAAGGCAAGAGTTCCTGATGTCCACTGTGATCCCCTGATAGAGGCTTCAGACACTGGCAAACTCCTCTTACAAATTGATGAGTATAAAAATCAGCAAACCTACAGAAAACAAGACATCCTTTTGGTTGTCATGAGCTCTAGGACAGAGTTTTTATCAGCCACGATCAAAAACTTGGACAGGTCATATAACAAGTTTGAACTTGCCAAAAAATTTTTATAGAAGAAACAGATGTCATCTTCTTTTGTAAACTACATCCTGAATATATCCCATCCTGACTGCTTCACAGCATCTATGAACTCCCACTCCACCCCCTTTTCCCCTTCACAAGCAAGCCAACCTACCCAGTTATGTATTTTTAATCACTTTCTATAGCAATCAAGAGTTCACCATCAGAGAACCTGTTTCACTGCCTCTTATCTTTCGATGCCTGTTCTTGCTAAACAGATTTAAGATAAGAGCAACTGGCAGTAAGTGCCCTTCCTGAGAACAGAGGTCAGAAACATTGCTATTGAAGCCCTAGCAAACTCTTTTAGAAAACATTTGAAATCTTAGTTGTATTTAAATTCTAAATATAATTTTTTCTTTCTCTTTGCAAAAATTTCAGTTTTTTAGGAATGATTTCTCCTTATCCCCCTTAGTATTATATCAAAAGATTTAAAATCAGCACAGTATAGTGGTAACCATATCAATATTTATTGTAGCTTGGTTCATAAAAACCCAGCTATGGAACCAACTTAGGTGCCCTTCAACAGATGAATGGATAAGAAAATGTGGTATTTATACAATATGGAGTATTACACAGCCAAAAAGAAGAATGAAATTATGGCATTTGCTGGTAAATGAATGGAACTGGAAACTATCATGCTGAGTGAAATAAGCCAGTCCCCCCAAAATCAAAGGTTGAATGTTTGCTTGGATGTGTGGAAGCTAATCCACAAAATGACAATAAAAAAAGAAAGAATTGAAATTAGTAAGTAAACAGCAACTCTCACTTATAAGTGTTAATGAGAAAGAACATTTTTAACTGAAGAAAATCTTTGTACTCTTGACGTGTGTTGGTGAAAGAACGAGGAGTGGAGAAAACTCAAGGTTCACTCTGTGGTGATATTTGTGAAAATGTGATGATCTGTCCCCTGGGAGAGGACTTCATGTAGTTCTTATGATTCTACATGTCACTCTGCCTTGGATCACTGCTGAGGGAAACTCTCTCCAGACATTTTTTTTAATGACTGCATTATTTCAATACCACACCTAACTGGGTTGGCAAGAATGAGCTAAATTGTGGAAAAGGAGAAGGTGATGAGGGAATAATGAAGGGCAGCATGACAGAAGCATTCAGTCTCAGTTCTTGAGTATGAAGCAGAAAAAGGCATTGATTTGGTTAACCACATTCTGCCCTCTCTTAAACTACACAGCGTCACATCAGAGGTCACAGATCCATTGAACAGATGCTTTAAAAAACTATTAAATAACCTCTGTGCGCCTTTAGATTATGAGTGGTCTACATAGCTGCACAGAATGAATGAACGTCAGAAGAATGAGCCCACAGGTGAGGCCTGTCTGGTAAAGAATCCATGGTCCTGAAGTGACTTCAGCTTTCAAAGACTCAGCACCTTCTTTAAATTAAATGTTTCTTATGACTGAATGAAGTCCCATGAAGATGCTTCTACTTTCTTCTCAATGGCAATTTCTGGTTGTCGTGATTCTTTTATCAGAACATTGCAGAATTATTTTTCTTTCCCAAATGAATTTCTGATTCATATACTTGTCACTGACGATTTTGTGCGGATATCATTGTCTGTTCTCTTTTCTTTCCTACTTCACCAGACCAAGCTCCTTCCTTCTAAGTACGTGTGAAGACTCTTCAAATGACACAACTATAATTAGGGAAGGTGTGAATAATTATTTACAGATATCTATGTTGTATTCAAAGCTGTACTGGTTAAAGTGTGTTATTTAAAGAAAAACAGTGTTAGGGATTTGACTATCCTTCCCCACAATCAGCATAGTAGAAATTGAGTTAAGGAGCAAAATTAAGCTAAAAAATAGAGAAACAATTAGGAGCTTTATAAACTCTGTGATACGGAAGTAAAAGAGAATAAACTCCATAAAGGAAGGGTGATCTCTTTTCCCCAGCCAGGAATACCTTCAGTAGGAGTAGGTCTTAAAAATGGACAAGGTGCTCAAATAAGAATAGACCCTGGGATAATTTAACTAAGAATAGGTTAGTTTATCTCTTAAGATTCATTTTCATGTTGGTTCATCTTATATACCTCATCTCTGATTGCAAAGTAATCCATTAGCAGTTATTCCTATATGTGCTTCTAGGCAACAATTCAACACATAAAAGCATTTTAGTAAAAGCTTTGCTTGCCTTAAAGTTCCCAAAGTTAGGAATGTACCAGTCCATCATTATCAGAGAAAATGCAAAAGATGAGACATTACCATGAAAAGGTAAGTACAACGTCATTTGGAGGAAAAAGGACTAATTAAAATATATTTCTTACATAGTTTAGTGTGCAAGTTATATTCCTTTGGCCACAATCCAGAAATATGTTTCTTTGTAGATTTTAACAGACATGTTTTTATAATAAAAATGTATCGTTATGTCTAATTTATGTTGTAGTAGATTATGTTTTCCAAAAATGGCCACGCCAATAAATCCCATTCCATATAACCTTCTTACAGGTGATGTTGAAACCCATCCATTGAGAGTTGAGGGTTTTTGTTCTCTTCCCTTGGATGTGAGCCAGCCTCTGTGACTCAGTTTTATCCAAGAGAATGCTTCAGAAAAAATGCTATAGTCTAGGTTGTAAAAGGCAATAGAACTTTCACCTGTTCTCTCACTCAGGAAGCTTGATTTTGGATCCCAGCCACTACAGTTTGAAAAGGTCCAAACAAGCTCATGTAGAGAAATCACATAGAAAGGCCCACATAGAGAAGAACTGGGGACCCAACTGACCTTTAGTGTCTGTCACCAAATGTACACATGAAGGAGGCTTCATATGATTCTAACCTAGAGCCTTCTACTTGAATATTCCATCTGAGGCCCCAGACATCCTGGAGAAGAATCTAGAACCCTACTCCATACCCTAAGTTCCTGGCCCACCTAATCTACTAGTTTAATAACACTGAATTATTGAGTAATTTGATATGTAACCATAGAAACTAGAAAATTTGTCAATCAGGTTTTCATACTTACATTTATTCACTTAAAATTTTCTTTTCAGTTAATATACAAAGTACTTCACTTTCAAAAATATGTCCATGCTTCTAAAAATTCAGTTTCCAAGCCGGGCGCGGTGGCGCACACCTGTAATCCCAGCACTTGGGAGGCTGAGGCAGGAGGATCGCAAGTTCAAAGCCAGCCTCAGCAACTTAGTGAGGCCCTAAGCAACTCAGTGAGACCCTGTCTCTAAATAAAATACAAAATAGGGCTGGGGATGTGGCTCAGCGGTGGAGTGCCCCTGGGTTCAATCCCCAGTACCAAAAAAAATAAATAAATAAAAAATAAAATAAAAATTCAGTTTCCAAATAGTGGACTAGTCAATTTGCTAAATTTTAGAAAATAGTTTTCCAAAACCACCTGTATGCCCAGTGGGTGATACCATTTTCTTGATTTTGTTAAGTTCTCCATAAAATAGACACCAATGAAGGCCACACAAACAGCCCTGTGATCCTGGAGACTTGTTCATAGCTAGTTCAAGCCCTAAAAACTGGCACCAAGCACTCATAGAGTGGGTTGTGCTGGCAGTCAGAATCTCTCTTTTAGGATCCTGTACTAAGACAAAAAGATTGAGAGTTAGAAAGCAGTTATCACTGAAGTTGTTAAGGTCATGCAGCCTTGGGGTTGGCAGCCATTGTGGACTCAAGAACAAGAAAGACGCTGGTCTGTGGAGAAGTCTAGTAGGACAGCAGTATCAGGAGAACACAGCCCTGGGGGAAAGGTTCCAGGTGCCACAGCCTACACTATGATTCTTGCTTTTTAGTTCTATGAATTCCCTTTGACTCCCTATCATATGCTCATTTTCCACAAATGTCTAATTTTCCTGGCATCTGGGGAACCGTGAGATTCATTATCTACTGGAAGGTACTGTCTCATGTGCTGGATTCTAGAGGAGTCAAACGGAATTTCATCCTTGTGTATAAGTAGAAGGAACTAATCAAAGATAAATAAATGAGCAAAAGGAAAACCAGTAGAGTACAGAAGAAAATAGAGGGAGGGAGGAGAGAAGGGAAAGAGGGCACAAAGGGGCTGAAATCAATTCCATGCACGTGTGATTTTGTCAGAATGAACCCAACTACCGTGTATAACTATATTGCTCTCATTTAAAAAAGAAAAAAGAAATAAATGACAATCTTTGCCCTCAAATTCGGCAGCGAGTGAGTATGGGAAGTGTTAGTGGTGGGAGAAGTTCCCACAGGGGTATAACTTGGTGTCTTTGTTTCTGTGATCTCCCAGGGCCTTGTGCATGCTCGGCAAGCCCTCTGCCATGGAGCCACATCTCCCCAGCTCCTAAATTTGATTTTGTCTCCTTGGTTTTATCTCAGAGTTGAGAATTAATGCTCTAATCCATGCATTTTCAGTGAGCATGTGTCACTTCCAAGGAGTAGGAAATAGATTCTTATGGGGAAGGTGTCCAAAAACTTAGGTATTATAATTGTTTTCCAAAGTGTTTATTATCAACCCTTCCTGACAAACTTGAATTTCTTAGTACTTAATTTCTCTGATTGGCGGAAGGGGCAATGTGTAGCATATTAAGAAATACTTGCTCTATGGCAGCCTGGATGTGCCTCCCTACCCTGCTCTGTGTTTCTTTATCAAAAGTCCATTTTTAAATTATCAAGGTATCCGAGTGAGAAGAAATCACTGGATTTCATCTTCATTTAAGGATGTTGAACAAGCCACAGGAACACATGCTTTCCCACTTTAGGAAGACTCATGTTAGTAAAGCTCATAGTGGGAACTGTAGCTCTAGTTTGGGCAGGAACCACGTCTGACCTAGTAATTCCCCTCTTGTGTCAAAGCAAATCTTAGCAGGGTGAGGCCTCCAGCATGTGGCTGGACAGAAGTGTGTTCCTCAATCTTTAGTGAAAATGAGCTGACTTCTTTTTGTAGGTATCATCACACTAAGCTTTAGGTTAGTGATAGCCTCATCTATTGTCTTAGTCTGTTTTTGTGCTGCTGTAACAGAATACCCAAGACTGGGTAATTTTTAATGAACAGAAATTTGTTTGCTCGCAGTCTTGGAGGGTGGAAGACTAATACCAAGTTGCCAGCACCTAGTGAGAACCTTCTTGCTATGTCATAACATGGTGGAAGGCAAAGAGTGTGAAAAAGAGAGCGGGCACATGCACCTGGAGGGAAGGGGGTTGCGTGGGGCACCAGCTCCCATGGGATTACTGCATTATTCCATTCATCAGGTTGGATCCTTCATGACCTAAATATTTTAAAGGCCCCACTTCCCAGTACACTCACAATGGCAATTAAATCTTAACATGAATTTTGGAGGGTATAAACATTCAAACCAGAGCATCTGTGAAATGTGTATACATTTACATTTTCCCCCCTCTGGGTACAATTATCTTCTTAAAAATACTCTCCTTAAGACAGAAATGCCATGGGGGAAGAATACTTTTACCTTTCTCAACATTTGTCATTTTTCTGTCCAGAAAAAAAAACAAAAACAGTAGATTAAGGCAAGTTATTTGCAAAACAATTTGAAATACCCGATTTTCTATTTTCTAAAATGCACATAGAATCTGAAAAGGGAAAGAACAAGGCATTAAGATCAGCTCTGATTTGATATTTTTATATTTATGACAGTAACATAAAAGTCTTTATTGTTTCCAGTGTCAAATGCTCTGAGTTGCTGGAGACAAAGCTTCCCCTCCTGAGAAAATGAAATTATTGTGTATGTTGTTGTCATTTTGTTAGTAAAAGCACATTTATTCAACATTTTTTTAATGTTTGGAGGTACACTGTATTTACCAAGGGCAATATGTCAGCTATTCCTCATTAGAGGGCAGATACTTTATTTATAGGTAGCATAGTTTACTCTCAGGTTTTTGTTCCTGATTTTAAATAACAACTCTTTGTTTCTCTATGTCAATAAAGTGGGAGTCTCATAGTCTGCACCATGAAATCAGTTGGAATAAACCACATTGTTATTTGAGGTGGGATCTTATTTGTGTTGTATAAATGAGCACTCCTTTTTTAGTCTTTATTGGTATTGACAAGTATTATGTTAAGTAAAAATGCTTGACATTAAAGTATTAACATTTTATACAAATTTTAAAAACATAAGCTACCTAGTAGACTCAAATACTATTTGTTTGCTGGGCATCTTGGCACATGCCTGTAATTCCAGTGGCTCAGGAGGCTGAAGCAGGAGGATTTTAGGCAATTTAGCAAGGCCCTGAGTAACTCAGAGAGAGACCCTGCATCTAAATAAAATATAAGAAAGGGCTGTGGAGGTGTCTCAGTGGTTAGGTGCTCCGGGTTCAATCTCTGGTAGCAAGAAAAAAAAATGATATGTTCATTGATGGACTAAGTACAGTATATTTGCCCTTCAGCGAGTGGTTAAAAAAAATGAATGGCCATTAGTTTTGTAAATACTGTGAAATTTCCATAGAAAATTGAATCTGTGTATTGCTCTACATGTTTTAAATGTCTTAAATGATGGACGGCACAGATCTGTCACACTACATCCTTGAAGCAAGTACTACTTGGCAATTTCCTCTCTTGTAGCCTCTCATGGACCTTGGTCCATGGATTGACTTCTTTAAGAAAATGAAAAGTAAAGGGAAATTATATTCTTATGAACCAAAATGGTAACATTATTTTCCCATTTTTTAAATTTAAACTGCTTCACCGAAAAACATCATGGGATTCATTTTGAAGCAAACCAAAAACTGTGATGGTTAACATAGTCCTAGCAGGTGCTCCAGGGTGGCACAGGACCAGGAACCCATCGGTAGTGTTTGCCTCCTTTGTGACAACACTTGGTACATGAAAGAGACAGTACATGTGGGCAATACGTTGTGAAAAGATTGTGAAAATTAGAGGGAAACTGTAGTTATTAGGCTTTGGAGGGTCTCGGTTCCATTGTACCATGCCAGTGAAGATGACTTCTGTCACATAGCCATTTTGCTTACTCAGTAACTACGCACCTGACTTTTGTTTCTTGATTTAGTTTCAGTTTGTGGGACATTGTTCTTGTCTTTATTGGCACTTTCAACACTTGGTCAGTCGTACATGCCTTGTATAGGAGGGTGGGTTAGGACTTGGGCATCAGACAGACCAGGCTTTGAATAAATATTACTTTTCCCAGATACGTGACTCAGAACAGCTTATGTATTTTTCTTGACCTTGTTTTTTTTCCATTATTCTCATTTCAAAGTTTTATATAAGAATTAAATGAGCCAACACAGGTCATGTGCCTAGCACAAGGCCTCATGTATAGAAACCACAACATATAATTACATATAGCTGTAATTACTGTAAGTATCACATTCTTTACTATCATTTTCTTCAGTAACCAGAATACTTCTGTATCTTACCCCTTAATCTCGAACAGTCCTTGATGGTTTGATTAAGCTCCTACCTATATCCATACCCCTAAATCTTACTGCACCCTTTAAGGGATGGGCTACTGTATTAGACTCTCTTTGCCTTGTAACAAATTACTGCAGTACTTATTAGCTTAAAATAATAACCATTTATTATCTCAAAGTTGCTATGGATCAAGAATCCAATAGTAGTTTCACTGGGTGGTTCTAGTTCAAGGTTTCTCATGAGGTTATAGTCAAACAATTGTCTTTGAAGATATAGCTGAGACAGAATGACTCACTTCTAAGCTCACTTATGTGGCTACTGGCAGAAGACTAGTTCCTTGCCATGCAAGACTCCTTATTGCATGGCTTCCCTCAGAGCCAGTGATGCATGCATGTGTGGAAGACAGAGGAGAAAGAGACAGAGACCAGGTGCATATTATCATCTCAGAAGTGACAAACCATCACTTTTATTGTTTGAGCCCTGGTGCCATGTGGAGGACAACACAGGGTGTGGATGCTGGAGAGATCTTTGGGGTCCATCTTGGAGGTGGTTTGAGTAGTTACACCTCCTGCTAGGGTTCCTCTTTTTGCAAGTTGTCTTCATTTTACCTGTGAGTGAACAAAGTCAATGCCTAAACTTAAAATACCCCAGCATATTCTTTATCATGTGTACTTACTTTCTCTTTACAACTCAATGTTCATACTGAGCAGTACTTTCAAGAAAGAATTATCTTCCACTTTAATGTAAGGAAAAACTCCCTAGTGTAATAAAAACAAAATAATCATTCACCATCTCTTTCTGGTGTGTGACATGCAGCGAGATATAACTTCACTGCTCTGTTAGAATATTCTATTCTCTATGGAGGACCATGTTTAAAAAAAAGTCACTCTTAGCTTTTGCCACAAAAAATAAAAACTCATCTCTGTGAAGTTTGTCAAGTAAAATGGACACATATATAGCTCAAAGGCTAAAGAAAAAAGAAATAAAGCTACAATCTCAGTCTGTGAAAAAGAGATAAGTTTAGAATAAAACTGTTGCAAAAATGTCCAGGAAGTATGCTGCTTTTTAGGAGGGAAATGGGAAAAGTCAGAGGATGAAATACAGAGTAAAGAGCTTAGGTGTCCTGGGGGAAAGCAAGACACCAACATCAGGGCATTCTTATGCAAAGTGTTTTCAGTATTCTGAGAACAGCTAGAAGGAAAACCAGGTACACACAGAGATTTAGAGCACTATGAAGGGAAGGCTTTGGAATGTCCTCTCAGGAGTCTCATGAGCAGAAACAATCTCCAACTTAAATGACAGTGGGAGAGTATGAATTCCTAAAGGGAGATGCCACAGAAAGATCAGCCCTTATTTTTTTCCCTAGCCATTTCCTCAAGGAAAACACCAGGAATTGATAATATTAAATTGACATTCCCTTTAGGCAAAGCAGAATGTACACTTTTTTTTTTTAATACACAAATTCCTTCAGCCAGAAAACATGTGTGTCAGTTTGCAGGTTTTTTAAAAATCCCAAGCAAAATTATGTAGTTCTTGAGGGTTATGCAAAACCTGTTTGAATTCTGCCTCTGATCCCCACTAATTGTGATATTTTAGAAGTTTAATTTGACCTCTCAAAACATACATTTCCTCATATGTCAAACACAAAAAAGCATTGACACAGAGTAGTTGTTTTGTAAATTGTTGCTATTATTATTTACTTATTTATGTACTTACTTATTTAATTTTAGGTCATTGTACACAAATGGAGTACCATTATCGTTTTTCTAGTTGTACACAAAGTAGAATCATATAATTTGTGTAGTTTATAAATATACATAGGGTATAGATGTTTGTCTCATTCTATTATCTTTCCTTCCCCCCACCTCCCCACCCCTCATTTTCCTCTATACAATCCATTCCTTCTCCATTCTTCCCATGCCTCCCCCCACCCCCACTATGTGTCATCAACCACTTATAAGAGAAATCATTTGGCCTTTGGTGTTTTGGGATTGGCTTATTTCACTTAACATGATCTTCTCAATTCCATCCATTTACCTGCCTAGGAATTAGACCAGAGACCCTGCACCTAATAGAAGAAAAAGTAGGTCCAAATCTTCATCATATTGGCCTAGGACCAGACTTCCTTAACATGACTCCCAAAACACAAGAAATAAAAGCAGGAATCAATTATTGGGATAGATTCAAACTAAAAAGCTTCTCAGCAAAGGAAACAATCAGCAATGTGAAGAGAGAGCCTACAGAGTGGGAGAAAATCTTTGCCACACACACGTCAGATAGAGCACTTATCTCCAGAATCTATAAAGAACTCAAAAAACTTTAACCCAAGAATACAAATAACCTAATCAATAAATGGGCTAAGGAAATGAGCAGACACTTCACATAAGAGGATCTACAAGCAATCAACAAGTATATGAAAAATGTTCAACATCTCTAGTAATAAGAGAAATACAAATGAAAAGTACCCTAAGATATCATCTCACCCCAATTAGAATGTCTATTATCAAGAATACTAGCAACAATAGGTGTTGGCAAGGATGTGGGGAAAAAGGTACACTCATATATTGCTGGTGGGTTGCAAATTGGTGCAGCCACTCTGGAAAGCAGTATGGAGATTCCTCAGAAAACTCAGAATGGAACCACTGTTTGATCCAGCTATCCCACTCCTTGGCCTATACCCAAAGGATTTAAAATCAGCATACTACAGTGATGCAGCCACATCAATGTTTATAGCAGCCCAATTCACCGTAGTTAGATTGTGGAACCAACCTAGATACCCTTCAATAGAGAAATGGATAAAGATATATACACAACGGAATATTATTCAGCCATAAAGAATAATAAAATTATGATATTTGTAGCTATTATTAATAGGGAACACTTTTCTTTTTTTCCAAAAGAATTTGATGCCCATATTTTAGGAATTAAAGTTCCATATGAAATAGTGGATTCTATAATAAACTTACATCTTAACTTTGGAGGACTAAAAAATAAAACTCCATCCACCTTTAGTTGCAATGATACAATCAGTGCTCAATAATTCCTTTGGATTGATTAATTTTTGATTGCCCATGGACATCCTACTTATTTCTAGACTATTTGTTGTGTGATGAAAGTAACTATTCCAAGTGCAAACTATTTGAAGGCAGGAACTATCTTTTTTTCATCCCTTTATCCATAATTTTCTCCTAACCCAGTATGCTTTGCAACAAACGTTTGCTAGTTTAAGTTAAAGGGATTTACTAGAATCTAGCTCTGAAACACATATCCCATTTTCCTTCCTAATCTACATGCATTTTAGCTACGAATATCTTCAAAAGGCCTACAAGGACCTAATTAAGCCATTAATGGGTTACTTAATATTTTGCATTTGATAACTTGTTGAGACTCGCTCATCTTTCTCTGCTCATTAGCACCTCTCCCTGAAGCAGAAGAGGAAATAGAGTTGAAATGCCAATCTGTAAATTCTTAAAACCATACAAAATCTTAAGTCTAGGAGAAAACATTGAATGTGATCAATAATGATGGTTTTTCCTTACCCACATCATCTGTTTCCAGTTACATTATTTAATTGAGACTTGACACTGTCACTTCTTTGGAGGAGATCCTGTTAGACCTCCTCTTATACATATGGGAGATGACACTGGTGACAATGGTGTGTGGATAACACATGTGGGGCTTTCAGCTATGTCTGGTCATGTCACTGTGAGCTGATACCAGCAATTAATACCTACATTTAAAAATGGAAAATTCATATCTGTTACCTCCAAAATTTTTCTTCTATGGGAAGTTTCATCACATCCTTTTTTGATAGTTTTAAAAATTTGCTGTGTGGTTGTACTTCACAGTACAAAGCAGAGTTTTGCCTGTACAACAATTTGATTTGCCAAAATATTATCTTTTTACTTTAATTTTGTTATGTATTTATTGTATAATATGTGTGTTACTTTATTTAGTGCTGATTTCATTTATAAACATTACAGAAATATGAAAAAAGTCAGATTAAGTCATTCAGGAATTATGAATTGTGTAAACATGATGTGCTAGTGTCTTTTCCAAACACTGTGGATTATAGAAAGACAATACAAGTTTGATCCTCACCCAAGATAGCTGCTCAGTTGAGTAGAAATAGTAAACAAACAGCCCAGGTGTAACCTAGCTTAAGCTGTAGGTCATCTCACCTGAGTTGGTATGCTTCCGGTGTACTGGTTAGGTGAACAGTTGCCCTTCACAACCTTCCACTATAGCAAATATTGGCACTGTTTGCTTTCAATATCCAAAATGGGGACTTAATTCTATTTTGGAAGAGCAAGTAGTGATATGACTTTACAAAATTTATTTTCTATAGTCAATTAATGAAGAAGGTATGTTCCACTTTCTTTATTAAGTCTTTGGGAGAAATAATATTGCCTTACTAATGTAGGACATTTTATAGCTTTCAAGGGTGTTCAACTGTACTGTTTTTGTGTTTTGTTTTGTTTTGTTTTTGTTCACTTGGACTTCATAATAATCCTCTGTGTGGGACAGGGGAGACCTATTAGAGATGAAGACATCACAGCTCTGGGATGTTCAGTGACTGCCAGTTGGCAAGTAGCAGAGGCCTTGATCAGACCCTCTGATCTGACCTTCAGAACTCTTCCTCACTAATGCACAACAGTTGCCCAAGGAAACAGACAACATATAAAACAGCCCTGAAGATAAGTTGACTTCAGCTCTTTCTGTCTAGTTCGGCTCATAGTTCTGTAGATTGGTAGTTAAAAATTGTTGACCTTCATTCAGTAGTGTGTCTTTGCATGGGAATTGGTTCTTTCTCAGTAATGTTTTTGGCTGAATATTCATAGGCCTTGTTTTAGTGCTCCTCTTACATACCGATGGTCAATGGTGGTAAAAGAGTGGAGCTATTTTTATAGACGCTGAAAATAGACCCATGCCTGGCACCAATTGTCGTGGGTGGCGTGACTTTCAGATGAGACTTCCCATGATAACATCTTCTGTCAAACAGTACGGCCACGTGTATAAGAGAGATTCCTTGTCATCATGTCATTCCCAGTAGCATCCTTTGGTGCTTTTCCATGCATCCCTTAAGTGCACCTAATCCACTCTGGGCAGTGCTCTTGGTGCTGCGATTAGGAGTGGATGTGGTAGATGTAGCACTTAGAGGGATTACACTGGTAGAAGAAAACAGGCTGTTAAAATGCAAACTAAAAACCAATGATTTAATTGCAGATTGAGGTAAGTGTAAGAAAGCAACTAACTATTATGATAAAACAGAGGAGGCTGACATTTCAGTAGAACAGCTAAGAGCCTCTTTTGAGGAGCTAATGTGAAAACAGGGAACAAAAGGATAGGATGACACATCTAAAAGAATGTCCTGTAGCCACAGGACAACCAGAGCCCAAACTATAAGGCAGGAAAAGAGCTATGTGTCTCCTACTTCTGATCATTATCACTAGAGCATAACAAGGGGAGGAGAGGATGGAATGAAAGGAAAGTAGAAAAAAGCAGGATCTGGTTATACCAGACCTTAAGGCCTAAATAATGGATCTAACTTCTAAGTGCAGTGAAAATCTCTGAGAGGATTTAAACAGGGCTACAAGTAGTCTGATCTGTATTTTTAGGAGTTCATCTTATTTGACCTGTGTGGGAGAGAGAGTCACAAGACAAGTTAGGAGGGTGTTGTAAGAGTCCAGTGGAGAGATGGTGATGGTGAGGGCTCCAGAGGTCCACTTTAGAAATGTCACCTTTGAGATGCTCAGGGGACAGGTAAGTGGAAAATGTCAAGTATCTGAGGTATATAAATGTAGAACTCGGATGAGACATCTGAGTCAGAGATAGATATTTTGGAGTTTTGAGCAAGTATGTGATATGTAAATCTCTGAGGATGTAAATTAAGAAGATCGTCTAGGGTCAAACTTTGAAGAACTCTACTTTTAAAGATAAGATATGGAATGAAAAGATGAAAATATATGAACTTATGAGGAAATCAGTGGTGTAAGAGGTGAATCATGGAAGAGTGTAATTTTTTGTCCTAGAGTTTCTCTTAAAAGGAAAGTCATTGACAAATACTGCTGAGAAGGCGGATTTATTGGCAGGACTAGTCTCATGATTAATGCATCATTCAAGGGGTGTGGAGCACTTCCTTCACTGATCCTTAACACAGTTCTGTTCATTTTACTTCGTGTCATTTATAGGCAGGAATCAAGCCCTGGAAGCCAATATGAACCCATTGCCCAAGCAACATACACACCTCTTTTGTGTGTTATTCACCAGTAGCTGAATTTTGTGAAGGTGTTTGTTGTATGCATTATGATAATGAGATAGAATAATGTTCAAAGAGTTATAGAACCAATATCGCTTTTAGACATGGTTTAACACTTAATTGGTTTGTGAGGACTTGAGTTCAATGATTGATCTGTGACACCCTATATTCTAGTAAAGGAGAAAGAGCTTTGAACTAACAATCAGAATCTTGAGTTGAAATCCCAACTCCATTGATTTGGCAGCTGCTCAAATGTGGGCTCATCATTTAATCACCCTGAACTTTAATTCCTTTATGGAAAGCATTCCTATATGACAACCTACTTGTAAAGGTTGAAATGATGTGACTTATGACATAGATGAGACATGCATTGAATGGCATTTCGTTTTTTAGAAGTAGTATATTAGGAACAAACACAGGGTCAAATGCAGTGGTATAGAAAAGCACTTTGTTATCTGTAAAACACCATAAATAAAATCTGTTGATATGTTTGTGTCTGATACCTGTTTTTTTTTGTCGTGTTTTTAATACTAGATGCACAATCTTACTTTCTGGTTCAGATCAGATCTAAGAGCTGTGGGCGAGTTGGTGGGTAGCCAGGAAAGATGATGGCTAGCAGAGCTTAGGCAGAGGAGCAGATGTGAAGTACAGGCGGTTGATGGTGTAGAAGCTGGGACAGCTGCTCTCGGATAATATCCAGGGGAGAATGGGATGGGATGAGGGGGCATCCACCGGCAAAGGGAAGTGGCCTCTTTCTGAGAAGTTGGATGTAGAATGCTGCAGGATGACTCAGAAAAGTATAGAGCATTAGAAGTGTGCTTTCTTAGTTTGGAATAGGGGTAGACTAGGATGAGATTGGCCTGTTATTCAGGAGATGCACTTGGTACAAGAAGATGGGAAAAGGAAATGATTGCAAATATTTTAATAGACATTGTACAGTCTTCTCTCTTGCACCCCCTTTCTATCCCCGTCTAGAGAAGAAAGCAAATATCCATGAAACTGAAAACCTGCACCTTCATCATATCTGCTGCAAAGATGCCACCATTTATAGTCATTTTCCATTATTTTAACTGTGGTTTAAAGCCTCACATGTGGTGCTTATTTTTCCTTCTTAAAAATATTTCTGGGTTATGTCTTCATCTATGAAACTAACCTTTTTTGGCTGTTGTGCTATTTTAATGAGAGGTGGTTAGCTAAATTTAGCCATCATTTATTGAGCACTTAAAATCAGTCTGTAATAAGCTCTGTTCAAGCATTTGCTTTATTATTTAATTTAATACAAACCCTTTAGAAAATGGTATGATTTCCTTTTTGCTCATTGGGGTAATGAGGTTTAAAGAGGTTAAGTTACTTCCTCAGGTTCCTATAACTAGAATGGAATAGGTTCACAATTCCAAATAGGTTTGTTCCGGTATCCAAAGGCCTTGTTTAAACCACTGTGGTTGAAAATAATTCACCATTCCTTTGTAAGATCAGTACATTATTCTTCTGTGTCCTATTTATAAATGAACAGGTGCTTTCTGTCCTCTTTGTCGAGATTTTCTTTTTCAAAGTAGGAGGAAGGGTTCCATCCATTGGCCACATATCATGTACCATATGTCTTTGCAAATATTTTCTCATGATCCTTAAAATAAAATCCAAAATGAGTGTTTTTACCTCTGTCTTACAAATGAGGAAACTGTTGAGAGAAGTTGAAGAGTTTCCCCAATTTTATCTTGATTGTTTATTTACTTCACATCCATGATATCTATCCAAAAGATGGGTTACCCAGGATTACAAGGAAGATGAAGATGCCGTCTCTTGTTCTCAAGAGCCTCATAGCTTACTGGAGAAAGCAAAAACACAAATAGAATACAGTAAGTAGACAGACAAGAGAATGTTTAGTACTGGTTTGGGAATATAGGGGGCCAAACACCAGCCTGAAAGAACAAAGAAGGCAGTCATCATACTTATGCCTTGTCTTTTAAAAAAGTAATCCCTGCCCCCACCCCAACAAGACAATGGTACCTTGCAGAATTTGTGTGCTGTGTACACTGAAGGAGTCTTAGGGTAGTCAAAACCCAATTGTACAGAAAAAAAAATTGTGAAGAACAAAATTAGATTCTGTTTTAATATCAGCCATTGATGATTGGAAGCACCATTATTATTTCAACTGTATTTTTTTTTTCCTTGCGTTCCAAAAAAATCCTGAAATGAAACAGAACATAGTAAAGGGTGAAGTGCGAAGAAAAAAACAAGCCAAAATCCAGTTATATGTCATAATGACCCACTGACTGGAATTCTGGCTAATGCATCTCTCATCCCATTTCTAAGCATTTGTCTATTTGTCCAAATGGAGTATGACCTCCTTCCTCCTGGTGCTTCTCTCCCAGAAGAAACGTCTTATTTAAAGGTGATCTTTTTCCTGGGGATGGAGGTTTTCTTTCCCATGTCCATGTGGAAAGAAATAGAAAACTCTTTTATGATTTCTTTTTTGTAAGCCATGATTAACTTTTCTATAAGATGCAAAACACTCTAGTGTTATATGTCATCTTTTTCACTTTGCTAAATTTTAATTGTACACAAATGGGGTTCAGGTATCATTTCTCTGGTTGTACATGAAAGAGTCACACCATTTGCGTAATTATACATGTACATAGGGTAATGAAGTCTGCCTCATTCTATTATTTTTCCTTCCCTCTACCCCCTCCACATCCCTCATTTTCCTCTATATAATCCATCCTTCCTCCATTCTTACCTACCTCCCACTCACCCCCGTTATGTATCATCATCCACTTATCAGAGAAATCATTCAACCATTGGTTTTTTGGGATTGGCTTATCTTGCTTAGCATGATATTCTACAGCTCCATCCATTTACCTGCAAATACCATAATTCTCTTTCACTTTTGCACAGGTTTTGTTGTTTGAAGTCTTGTGTTGCTTTTTGAATTCTCACTTAAGATAACCTGAAATTTCCAAGTAAAGGAATTTTCTGATGAGTTTTTTGAAACTGACTGCTGTCTGAATTTCAACATTTGAGAGAATAGATTTAATTTCAGAAGGTTACTAGATATAGCAAGCATCCTAATGCCAGCCATGAGATGTCTAGAGTTTATTGTGGTTTGACTTTCAATCCATTGTAGATTAGCTTAATGGTGTGGTAAATGTGAAATAGTAAATTTTTGAGGATTTGACAACTTAGAGATTTTTAAGGGATTTATACATAGTGTTGAGTTACTTTTGTGAAAGCAGTAAAATGAATAAAATTACTTACTTAAAAACAAAACTAATTTTTTATATATATTAATCATTTCTTTAATAATGCTGTTTTACAGGATTTATTTTATTTTCAGGATTTGGGGTGAAGACCCAGTGTCTTAGAGCTTTATTTTTTAATTTTTTATTTTAATTTAATTATTTTGGCTAAAACCTAGAAAAATTAATATAGTCAGAATTTTAGCATAATGAAATCTATTTGGTTTCTTGGGTGATGATAGTTTCTTTTCTTTTTGGTATTATTTTTCTCCTTTGAAAAATCATCATATGGTAGAAATTATAAAAGTTTTCCACAATTTTCAGTTACATATTAATGATATCAAAATATCATTATTTAGACCATTTTTCATAATTTATTGAATTTCTAAGTCATTAAATCTATTCAGATTGTTCCTTTTATGAAAGAGCTTAAAGTCACTTAGAAATTCAGAGTATTAGATATTTTAAATTATTATAATATCTGCCATTCATCAGGAGACTGGTGATTCAAAAACTCTGTTTTTATTTAAGTTTAATTAAAAACACTTCTACTCAAAATACTGCTCAATACCCAAATAATTGCTTACATTGCATATAGTTATTTCTGCTAAGGGCAAAATAGCTAAGACCATAAATTATGATGGCAGGCACATGGTTTGCTGACAGAACTATATAAAATATTGTCTTCATCCTCATGTCAGCTCTGGTACATTCATCTCTACATTAATTCCTTGGGGGAACCTTGTGTAAGTTATGGTTTAAAAACATCCTCATCACACTGAACTCTGTCGGCTTACCTTTTCCTTATGACCATGTTACTGCTCTGAAAGAACAGATAGAAACTGAGAGTTATGTAATAAACTGAACTGGGATAAGCACTGCCAAAATAGTTACAGAGAGCCCAAATATTAAGAGTCACGAACCAGTGTAGTTTAAATAGGATATTTCATAATCTTACACCTGCAATATTACAAGGTAGTTACAATAAGTACAGAATATATTTCTATAAATATATAAACTCATTTTGTATCCTTCACAAGCTGTTTCATAGATCCCTGATCCAAAAAGGCCATTAGTACCAATAACATGATTGATAGAGTAGATTATACTGTTTAGCAGCTCATTGGAGATGACATATTTTGCCAGTTTCCACTATCTATATATTTATTTATCTATATTCATCTGTATCTATATAACACAGTATTTCTGTGATTATGGGTTTTGACCTTTCTCTAGTGTCCGTTTCCTTTGTAAAATGTTAATTCTTTCAGGGATACATTAAATAGTAAAGAATTTTTAAATAAGCATTTCTTAAATGGCTGATTTTTACTACCTAGTATATTCTGAAATTAAAGATTTATTTTTTCTTACTTCCAGCAAATTCTATAGGACATGGAAATGCTTGCGGAAACAGGAAGGCATTAATCGATTATACATTTTCTTCTAACAGTTTTGATATCCCTCAAAGAGAAACTAGCTCAGGAGATAGACTATACTAGAACAGTTTGACTCTATTATTTAAAAGTACTATTTTAATGAAAAATTGCATAACAGCTCCAGTACATTTTAATCTATGCTTTTTTCCATTTAAATATATTTTGAATATATTTTAAATATATTGTTTGAAGAAGTACAGGGCCTTTCGATTATGCTTTTTTTGATTTCTTTATTTTTCTTAAACACTCCAACAAAATCAAATTAATAAAGAAGGCAGGCATTGTTGTTATTCTTAATTGGCTATATTTTTAAAATTTTTCTTCAGTTTAGCATTGAAATATTAGATCTAAAAGAAGTCAACTGTATTCAGCCCAAGTTTCTGTATTTTGAAAAAGTGCATGTGTTTGTATATTCTATAATACTTTTAATCTGTTATTTATTTATAGGAAATATCATTTCAAATAAATTTGAGGAAACACTTTAAATATGACATATTAAAGAAACTTATCCAATTAATAATATCAAAATATTTCAAATGACACATATGTGATTTGATGCTAACCTGATTCAACACTTCAGCATGTGTTTGGACAACACTGAGCATCTTCATAGCCCAAGACGGCACACTTCAGGGGTTAGGATGATGAAGATGATATTTCTTACTCTCAAAGATCTTACATAGAAGAAACAAGGCAAGTGAATGACTTCATGAAATATAAGGTAGGGTAGGGAGAGGTCTCAAAAGTAGTATTATACAAGCTATGGGGTAGAGAAGAAGAAAAACATTAAACTTGAAATTAAGAATTCCTGTGTGAATATGAACTTTATATAAGATACATATAAAGAGCCAAATGCACAAACCTACCCACTTGGTCTGCTATTTTGTTTTCATTTTGCTTAGCACAGATTGGGACTGTGACATTGCCCTACTCACAGCACTATTCAAAGTATGTGAATGTTTTAAAAATTTGTCAACAATTGAAACTACATTTATGTTTTAAAAATATGATGTATGCACATGTTCTACATAATGGCAACTATTTTAAGCCCAAATATTTTAATCCATAAGGAATATACTGATAGATATTTTGTAGCCATGAATATTCATTATTAATGCATGTGTGGTATCTTTCATTCAGTAGTACCAAAATCCAAAATACATGGAGTCCTCTGGCATTGCTCTGTTGCCAAAAATTGTGATGTGACTCTGATGTAACCTGATTTGTCTGAGTAACTCCAAATGGTTCTTCAGACTTGCTCAGGGCCCATCTGGCTCCTGGGAAGCCTTATGTTAACATGGCTATAATCCTAGACTCTGGTGACAGACTGCCTTGGTTCTTTTCTTTTTTTCTTTTTCTTCTTTGATGGGGTCTCTCTGTGTTGCCTAGCCTGGTCTCAAACTTGTGAGTAAAATGATGCTCCTGTCTCAACCTCCTAAGTAGCTGGGATTATAGATGTGTGCCACAGGATCCGGCTTGCCTGCTTTCAAATCCAGGCTCCCCTGCTCACTATCTTTGTGATCTGGGTAATTTTTCCTGTTTTCCATCTACAAAATGATGTACATTATATTATATATCTCAGAAGGTTGTTATGAGGATATTCTAAAATAACACATGTAAAAATGAGTTGTTACACTGTTAGGTAAGCAATAAGTTCTCAATTACTGGCCATTCAAAAACAAATAGACATAAAAATCATATTTCTGAAAGCACTCTTCCCACCATATTTCAAAAGTTCCTCTCAGGTTTTTGTAGTTAATGAAAGTACATGACACTGATCTTACTAAATTTACAGAATTGTTTTTAGAGAGTTAACAGAGGATGCAATAATGTGGAATTTTTTGGGATAAAATTATAATCTGTAAGACTTCCCCACCAAGGCATGCAGTAATGTTTTCTAATGCTCCATTACTAAATATTGCTTTCCTGTCCTATGTGAAGTACAACAATTCTCAAAGTTTGAAGACATATCTAATTTAAGTGCAAATCTCACTATTTCCTGAAAGTCACCACAATATAATGGATAACAAATCAAATCCATCCAGCTTATAATGTCTGTCGGCAGAACGACACAGATGGGCAGCTGTGTCCTCAACTGTCCTGCCTGGGTGATTGGTGACAGTTCCCAGAAGCATTCCAGCTGAGTCCTAACACAGCCTGTAGGATATCAAGGGTGTTCTTCTTCATGATCACACCACAGGCAATGTGGTAAAACCTCAAGACACAGAAATTGCTTGAGCATATCTGTATACACACACACACACACACACACACACACACATGCACGTGCACACACACACACACACACACACTTATTGATTATTTGACTTTTGACAGCAGTAAGATAATGCAAGACAACCCCTTGGTGTCACAATCAGTCCTTCCCTGTGACCTCTGTTTGGATCAGTAGACTGTGATCTCTGCAGAATTTAGGATTAATTATAGCAACAAAAGAACATCCCTAAAATCTAAAATGTAGACTTGGTCATTAGTTCATTTTGCATGCTGTGAAAACTATATTTGGCATCATTAACAGCTGTCTGCATGAAGTGTTCAGCACTAAAATATGATTGGTGAACACTTGGAATTTTATTTCGTGGTATTGCTTGCAATTATGGAGATGTTGATAGATCAATTCCCATCTCATCTAAACCCTGAACTAAGAAATAAAGTGGCCTATAATATGCATGTCCCTTCTATTTGAGACTTCACTAATTTTCTTGGTTTTTAATTTTTTTTAATTCTATGCAGGAGAAGAAATTTCCCTTTTAGTTGATGTTTCCCTGAATACACATCATGATCACTTGCCATTTCCTAAGTGATTCAAGCAGCAATCTTATTTTAGAGTATTTCCACTGAAATGAAGGCCCTGGAATTCCATTCAGTGCTGATTTTAAAAAGAATTCTAATGACCTCTTGACAAACTCTACCTAAATCGGGGGTGTGTGAGCTTGACAAAGTGGGGATAGGAGGTTTACCTCTAAAATATTAATTTATTTATAATCACTACGTGTTTGCCTTGTGATTATGGTGGCTGTGCAGGTATGTAAGCAAAGGCAATCGCATGAGGAAATAGCATCAGGAAATATGAATGAACATGGTATGGTAGATGAATAGGGTAATAGCCAGAGCTGACCCCAGAAGAGAAAATTCTTGGCTTCTATGAGTCCTTCCACCATGGTTATTTTCAGGCAACCAAGATGATTTACTAAATGTGAAGTTAAGAAAAAATGCATAGAAAATATCAGTGGGCCAGCCCTTATAAGATTTCCTCCTCCATGGGTTGTAGGTTAAATGACTTTTCCTTTTTTTTTCTCCCCAAAGCATTTTATACTATGTAAAATAAATGTCATTCAATCACTGATATGTCACTGCCCTTGAGAGAATAAAAACTAAGGCCTCTGGGTTTAACTTTATGATTTGTGCCTTTGATCTATATTTGGAAATGATGAGCTAGAACAGAGGAAAGAGACAAAGAGCTTGCTGGTAGACAGGTAGCTAACTGGACTAGGAAGAGGTAGAAAGTCCAAGTTCTAGTCTATTGCCAGTAACTAGGAGATTTTGGATGAATCCCTCAATAACTTAATATGCATTAGTTTTTAATGATATGAAGGTGAACGAGCAGATATTTTGCCTTAAGAGAACTTATAGCTTGGTAGGAAAGAGGGAAAGCAGGTAACAAAAATGAAATAGGTAAGAGCTAGCATAGAGCTGAGGAAACACAGAGGAGAATGGAACCTGGTCTTGAGCGTTCCAGCAGAGAGCTTGTGGGAAG
This sequence comes from Glaucomys volans, assembly GCA_020662805.1. Taxonomy (NCBI): domain Eukaryota; kingdom Metazoa; phylum Chordata; class Mammalia; order Rodentia; family Sciuridae; genus Glaucomys; species Glaucomys volans. The sequence goes on from JAJEJO010053954.1 coordinate 249,302, forward strand.
AGGCATGCATGTACAGAATGTGGAAACTTGGCTACAAAGAGGCAACTTAAAGAAGCATCTTGTCTTGATTCCAGATATCAGGTTGAAGTATTTGACCATTAAGTATGATGTTTGAGGCCTTAATTTCACCATTAAGTATGTATGATGTATGATGTTGAAGACTTTCTTTTCTTTTTTAGAAACCCTTCACCCCATTAAAAATAACTTTTATTCGATTCTTAATTTGTATGTAGATAGTTTTATTTTTTCAAATCATAAGTGAGTGGTGTATTCTGTCAGTTCTTTTTTTTCACCTATTAAAACTGTTTTTTCTTTATTCAGTTAAGGAGGTGAATTGTAGTGCTAGAGTTTGAAATATTAGATTGCCATTTTATTTCTGAAAAATAAATCTCCATATACATACAAGTGTGTGTATGTCACTTTTTGATATTCATTAATGAGAAAGGTTGTTTTGTGATTCCTTTCTTATAACACCCTTGTGATATCAAGATTAATAGGACCATGTAAAATATAATAATTCCTTTTTTTGACCCTCCCTCTCTCTCTTTTGGAAGAGTTTGTGTTAGATTACTATTTTAAACCTTTGGGAGAATTCATCAGTGAAGCCATCTTGGCCTGAATTTCAATTCTGAAACTGTTATTAATTCCTGGTTCCATTTATTTAAAGGACTTTACAGTCTTCTCATGTTGGTTTTAAGGTATAGTTTTCTTAAGAATTTGTTTATCCATGTTATCCAAATTGTTAAATATAATGACATAAAATTTCTTATTATCTTTTGATATATGTAGAATCTCTATTAATGTCCCTTTGGTTTCTATACTTGATATTAATAATTTTGTACTATAACTTTTTCTATTATAAGACTTTTTAGAGGTTTTAAATTGCATTAGCTTTTCCCAAGAACAGGTTGCTACCTTGTTAATTTTCCCTAATGTATGTTTATTTTCTACTTTACTGACTTGTGCTCAATTTTTTTACTTTTCTGCTTTCTTTGAGTTTGATTTTTCCATTCTTTTTGAGTTGGAAGGTTAGATTATTGATATACAGTTTTCTGCTTTCTAATATATGTATATAAAGTTATATATTTCCTTCCAGTCAGAAATTTAGCTATATTTTCTAATTTTTGATATATTTTTATATTATTTAAGTATTTTCTAACTTCTCCGTGAATTTTTTCTTTTAACCATAGGTTCTTTAAAAGTATGTTACTTAATTTAAACATTTGTGGGACTATATAGTTAAATTTTTCTGTATTTGAGTTTTACATGGTCAGAGTACACAATGCGTGATTTTAGTGCTTTTAAATTTAAAATTTGTTTTATTGCTTATCATGTAGTCCAATTTTGGTAAACATTCGATTTGCATGTTCAGGTAAAATACATTCATGTATATTGCTTATTTTAAATGCAGTTCATTATGAATCCTTACTAAGGCAAGTTGATAAAATGTGTTACTTAAATCTTGCATATCCTTACTGACTTTTGTATTTTACTTATGTCAGCAACTGGGAAAGATATGTTAAAATCTCCAATGTTGATTATGAATTTACCTATATTTATATAATTTAAAGCTTATGTGGTTAGGTCTGTAAACATTAAGAACATTTATGTTTTTCTGGTGGAAAGTAATGTTTTGAAATCCAATTTGCTATTAATGTAACAATACTTAGCCTTTTAAACTGGATTTTCAAATTATCTACATCTGATGTAGTTACTGGTGTGAGTTTATTGTGCTCACATTTGGTAGAGCTTCTTAATTTTATAGTTTTATATCTTTTATCAGGGTTTGAAAGTAGTTGGCCCATATATATGCAAATATTTCTTCAATCTCTATCCTCCCTCTCTCTTTATTTATTTTGATGCTAAGCCTATCTATTGAGTTTTAGATTTCTGTTATATAGTTTCTGGGTCTAAATTTTCTATTCCATTCTTTTTTATTGATTTCAATTATCAGGTGAAAGTCTCCATCATGTCATCTGTTTTATTAAACAAATTTAAAAAATTTGAAAATTATTTATTTTAAAATCCAGGTGTAACTGCTATTTTTAAACCATCTGGTAGGTCCATTTCTAGCATCCTTCTTTCTGGGTTTTTGGTCATTTGATCTTGTGTGTTTGTATGCTTAGTAATTTTGGGCTAGTGTCAAATTTTGTGTTAGAAAAATATTTAACGGCTTTAGGTGATGATATGTTATCTAAGAAAAAAATTGCCTCTTCTTCTGAAAGGAAGTAAGGCTAGGATCAGCTTGCTCAAAAAAGAAACAAATGCTTTAATGTTACATTTCTATCTTTGTGAGAGCTTGAGTTTTCCCTTTTTCCTAGGACATGGTCCTCTAGAAGCCTCAATTGAAAGGTTAGATCCTTTTTTTTATGGGTCCCAAACTCAATTTTTTGGTCTCTGTGGTTCCTGATACTTGGGAACACTATGAGATCCAACTGCCTCAAGTGAAATGCACATCCCTTCTTTCTGGATCTCAATTTGATCTGTCAAGTTGCAGCTGTCTTAATCATTCCCCAGTGCATTTGGACAATATTTCCCCCCTACATTTCTAGTTGTTGTTGTTGTATTAATATGACATAAGCTACTCTGGTATAGCTGGAAGCAGAAATCCTGCCACTAAAGGGTATTAAACATTGTAATGATGTGATCTCATTTGCATTTTAGAAAGATTTCCCTGAAAAACAATACCCTTGTCTGTGCAATGAAAGATTTTGATATAAAATGTTCTCTAAGGTCCTATTCAACTCCAATATTCTGCAAGTATTGAGGGTATTAATAGTATGTCAAGCCATTATTTCAAGCTTTAACAGCCTTTTAGTATTAATAAAGTTAGAAAAGACCGGAACCTTGTGGAAAAGACCAAGAAGAAGACTATCATCTTTGGTGTTTTCTCATGTGACTTCTTCACTGTTCTTGTCAGCTTCCACAAGCATCCTTTCTTTCTAGCCTCTGGTATTTGGGCTTACAGACTATTTTTCCAGTTTAACTGAATTCTCTTTCCTCACTCCACACTTTCTTTCAGAGTGCTTAATATTTTAGAATTAAGCTCTACCCTCCAGCATACCTTTGTCTAACACATTTTCAAAAATCCTGATCTCTCAGTATTATTTCATTAAGCAAATTCTCTCTAAATAATAAAAGCTCCTATTTAATATCACATTCCCATAGCAAAGGGAGCGCATATTACAGAGTTTGCAGTATCTGATTTTGCGACAAAAATCCAAATAGCATTTCAGGCTCTATTGAAGAGGTATATGTAGGGGACCTTATATGTAGGGGACCTTTTCTGGTTTTTTAAAATTTCTACTTCAAAGAGCTATTGACTGCTATGCCAACAATTACCTTTGGTGCTGGGACTGAGACAAACTAAGAGAATATTGTTGTAGATAGCTTAGGTCCTCAGGAGATGAAACAAAACACACACCCCAAACCAGAAGTTGATTGCATTCCTCAGTTTAAATGGAACTATGACTTTTTTTTACAAGACTGCCCTTTTTTAAAAGTTAAAAAGCAAAAAAAAAGTTAAAAAGCTTATTGTCTCGTAACACAAACAATATTTGTTATGCAAAAATATGTAAAAATAGAAAAACAAGAAAAGCAACTGTAGTTCTTTCAGTAAACATGGATAGACTTGAAACTTTCATCTTGTCTTTTCTATACTTTTCTACATGACTGGATTCATTCATAATAAAGGCTTTTGAACTTTGCTTTAAAATTTATTTAAATTGCATACATTTTCCATTGTAATCTCTGAATAGCATTATTTTAATGGTGTATGTATGATACATATACAAATAACAATAATATATTAAATGTATATACACATGTAAATAAAATACTTTGCAATGCTACCTGCTCCCTTAAAGTGAATATTTAACTACTTCCTTATTGTTGGATTTATTTTGTATCATAAATAATGTTCTATGTAGAAGATATTTTTAAAGAAATTTGCTATAAATTGCCAAATGAAGACATTTGGTTTCCTGTTATCTCATCACTACTTTTGATAACACACCTAAATTTTGCTTTCCTATATTTCATTCTCTTCCTTCTTATTTCTAAAATGTGTGTATATATCTTCTTTGGCATATCTTCCCTTCACCACTCCTACTTGTTGATCTTCTCATTGTTATTTATAGGCTTGTCAGGCCTTGTGAGATAGTCATCTCCTATAACCCAAAACTCTTTTGACCTTAGACTGCGTATTTCATCATTTACATCTTCCCCTGAAAAGATCCTTTAGGATCTGCCCATTTTTGTTTGCTGTCAGTGTGCCTTTGACATTTTGTAGCTGACAGTCTGATTGTTTCCTGTTCAGTAAGACACATGTGTAGACTGGGGAATGAACTAGTGAGCTCAGGTGGAGATTTCTGGCCAGTAGGTGCTTGTAATCATGGCTCTCTGGAGTATGATCAGTGATGTGAGGATCCTTATTTCATAATCAAAAGAAGTCCCATTACTACTCACCAAGCAGGAATAGCCTCAGTTAACAATTGTGAAAGAATTGAAAGTCAAAGAAAAGGTTGAACTTTTTAATTTGTTAATTGCTGAGAACTTTTAAAGATCATTCCTTAATTAGCTGGAATTAAAGAAATTCCTTTGACTTTAATATATGTGAGCCATAGTGGGGCCTAGAAAGCCTAGCAAGTTGATACAGTTTCTAGAACTTAGTAGATAATTTTTCATTGACAAGAATTCTATGTGCAATACAATCATTAAGCAAAGTAATTCACAGCATTCTAAATGTTTGTGGTTCTTTCCTTTCTTTGCCTTGATTAACCATTTTTGGTAATTGTTTCATGATTGTTGTTTTCTAAACAATGTTATCATCAAGCCATGAATAGCTAGCTATTCTAAACCCTTAGTGTCTGGGAATAGTGAATGTTAGTTAAGGGGATAAGGTTATTTTGACATTTTGAGGCAGAAAAACTTAGAAATTGGTATCTGTTTTGGAGCCAACTTGCTGTGTGACCTTTTATAATTCCCTCAGCTTTATGGAAATTTATGTTTTCTTAAGTATATAGCCATGATAGCATTGCTTTTTCCAGGGCATCTTGCTGGCTAATTTGATAAATTTGAAGCACACTATATGAATGAAGAGTCATTTGTGGCAATTGCTCTTTTCCAAATGTTCCTTTGCTTTGAATGCCCTATCTGAATATTAGATTGTTTCTCCAGATGTTATGGGCTCAGGTTTCCTTCTGGCGAATTTGATTGTTGATTCCTGCCTATGTTTCTCGGATTTTTATAATTTCTCTGTCTTAGGTAAGGTTTTTATAAATGCTCAATGTTTTAGAGTTTGGATTCAGTTCAGATAGGGAATATTTCCAGAGGACTCCTGCTCATCTATTTCCTCCCTGGAGAATGGTGAGAAACAGCTCTCTCTTCTCCTCTGATAGGGTGAGGGCTACTATTGTTTTTTCTCTCCTAATATATTGAGTATACTGACCTCTCACCTAAACCTTAGGTCAAAGGGAGAAGCAGTGATTGTTTTTAATTGGATGATTACTTCCATATGCTTCCCTTTTGGCAGGATCCTATAAAAGAATGACCCCACCTCTCATAAAAAAAAAAAAAAAAGAACTGGAAAGAAGGCCTGTGCGTGGCACAAATGTCCAGGCTCGATGACAAACATGCCCTGATGTGAATTTTAGCCTCTCTCATACTGTGAATTTGGGCAAGCTGCTTAACTCATCAGGGCCTATCCTGTGTAATGACTGTGATCATTGTTACTGATATAGATAAGAGGCAACCTTATTATTTGGTTTTGAAAATCACACAATAATTGTCTCAAAGTGTTTTGGCTAGTGTCTGTCATATTACATACTTTATAAATATTATTTGGAAAAATAAAAACATTTTAAAAAATCCCGAAGAATGTCACACTGTGCCCACAACATGTATGAGGAAGATTAAACCTCTTTTGTGTCTAGGATTTTTAATGATTTATTCCAAAAGTCACTGTGGAGGAACAGCAACTTCTGCCCCCACTGAGGATTCCAGGGCCTATTCTGGCAGTAGGGTCTCAGGGTGGGCTTACTACTTGCTCAGGAGCTCTAGTGGAAGTGTAGTTTCTCCCTGTAACTAGTTGGTCACTCTCAATTGTTCCGTACTGTAAATGTTTCATGCAAAGTGGCACTGCTGTAAACGAGGCCCAGAAAACTGGGAAGCAATTGCCAGAGCTGCCATTCTGTCAAGTCAAGGAGGACTTCAGTAATCAGTTCATCAAAAGAGATACAGCATTTACTCCTTCCGATGAACGCATAATAGGCCTAAGTAGACACCTGAAAATGAAGACTTCCACCCATTTTTACTTACTTTAAAAAAAGTTTTGGAGTAACTAAGTTTTATCTGTTCATTAAAGTTTACCAATCACAGTCAGTGCTACACAGGGTAGGTTCCTGGACTTTAGGTCAAAGGTGATTTGTGAATAATACTGGCTTGTTTCATTGTGAGCAGGTCTTGATCTTGGATCGTTTCAGTAACTTCCACCCTACATGATTTACTTACAGAAAGACTTGGAGGCACAGATGTTAGGCAGAGATCTGAAGTAGTTTATAGGGTTATAGAACTAGCTACCTGACAGTATTGTTGAAAGGAAAAACAACAATTTTGGATGATGAAACTACAGAACCAAGCCAAGGAGTTTGTTGCATCATTCTTGTGTATTTCCTTTGAGATCACCTTACTCAAGGATCTTAGGAGGATTCAAACATTCCTGCTTTGGTGTATATTTCTGAGAATTGCTTTAAAACATCTTTTAGGAGTGACACTCTGTTGTTTTCTTTGTTCCTAACTTGAAATACTTTCTGTTGAATTTTTTTTCTCACTTAAATTCCTCATTTTTCACATTAAAATGTATGCTCACATTAAGAAACCTGTGGAGAGCACATGGTCAGTCTCTCATTGCTAGACTGAGATCTGCATTTATCTGAAAATTGAAATGCTGGAGTTTCTTGGCTTTGAAGTAGCTAGAGGGAGTGTGTGTGTGGGACTCTGAAATACTTACTTAAATGTAGTACCCTACTCCATGACTCTAAACTCTGGAAAGCAACTGTCATTACAAAACTCTGGAAAGCAACTGTTTTCATGAAAAATATGTTCTCACGTATGAATTTGCTTTTTGAATTCTGTTTCTTTTGGTTTGAATCAAAGAATTTACAAAATGTGGTTTTGAAAGTGATTTAGATTTTGTATAAAATTGTATGTAAAATCTTAAATACAGATTTTTAGCTAACAAGTACTGGCTTAACAGTAGAAAGAGCTTCCTTCTCTACGACCGTTCAATATTTTGGCTTCTTGTTTTTGACAATTTGCTTGTGTTTGTCTTAAAAAATATTCAACATTTCTGTAGATCTCATAATAATGCTTTATGTATAGTAACTCATTGGATCCCCACAATAACCCTGTAGGGTATTATTATTATCTACATTCAAAAATGAAGGAATCTACATTTAAAAATTAAGGAATCTAAAAAGCTGTTCTTATAGAAGTAGAGGATTCAACAATGGTTACCAAAGACTTGAGAGAGTATCAGGGAGGGGTAATGAGGAGAGATTAGTCTATGGGTACGGTTACAATTAGATGGGAAGAATCAGTTCTGGTGTTCTATTACACAGTGAGTGACCACAGTTAACAATAATTTAATGTGCATTTCAAAATAGATAGAAGAGGGTATTTTGAATGGCATCACCACATAGAAATGATGAATGTTTGAGGTGAACGATACATTAGTTACCCTGATCCAATCATTACCTAATATATGCATGTATCAGAGTAGCACATTTTATTCCATAATATGCATATATATTAGTGCCAATTTTAAAAAATAATGAAAGAAAGACAAGAAAACTAAGTCTCAGAGAGAGAGTGTGAATTGTCTAAGATCACAAAGCCAGAAAATACAAGAAATAAGATTCAAAAGAAAACAGTCTTTGCACTCTTAAATGCTTCAGTGGAATGAGTCTTATTATTTAGAATTGATACAACTGCTCTAAACATTAATAAGATTGATTTTATATTTCCTATACATATATAGTTTCTTTTTTAAGTAAGTTATCAATTATTAATATCTAAAGTACACAGAATAAATAGTAACCTTTTATATTCTTAAATTTTGTTATTTAATACTAGCATCAGAATTGAGGGCCTCAAAGAGGCTGTGACAGGGAGGATGTAGTCAAGAGCCCAGTGTCTCATAGCTAACTCTGCTCACAGCTAGAATACATCTTATATATATATTTTATCAAATATCAAACAGGTCACAACTACAAAGAGAGCTATGGGTGCTGCAACCTGAAACCCATTCGCACATATGTTCTTTTATAAATCTGTGTGTGTGTGTGTGTGTGTGTGTGTGCAACTACATCTAATAGTTTGAGAATTACTTATCTTAGTCTGGAAAATTAGAATTTTAATAAGCCTTTTTGACATCTATATTAAATAAGCTGCAAAAGAGAGATGTGCTCTTTATCTTCATGTACCTTATGTAACCTTGCTTACAAGGAAAGAAATTTATTACACATACTCATAGATGTTCTATATATATGTGTATAATGTGTCTGCACACACACCCACACCTCCCCCCGCCACACACACTCCACACACATTTGGCCCTGAGTATCTGTGGGTTCTGCATTTGCAGACTCACCCAAGTATGGGTTGAAAACATTAGGAAAAAATAATTGTATTAAACATGTACAGACTGTTTTCCCTGTCATGATTCTCATAGCCATACAACAATATTTACACCACATTTACATTGTAAGTAAGTATTATAAATAATCTAGTGATTATTTAAAGTATATGGGAGGTTGTGCATAGGCTCTGTGCAAATACTACACCATTTTATGTGAGAGATTTGGGAATCCGTGGGTTTCAGTATGTGTGGAGTATCCTGAAACCAATCCTTTGCGGATACTGAGGAATGATTGTATAGGCATTTATTCTCTCTCTCTCTCCATACACAGACATGCACACACACATACTCATACACACATATACACACCTTTTGTTCTACAATACTATTTTATTATCATGAAAATTGGTTTTTCTACCCATAAAAAGAAAGGGTGCCCACAGTTTGCCTCTATATCTAAGTTGTCGATAGCCTGGCTGAGAGCTATTATTTAGTGGTCTTTATGCATCAGGACCTGAGCTCTATCTCTTTCTCTTTCTATGCATATGTATTTTTTTCAATTAATTTCAGGATGTTAAGCTTCATGATGTCCAGGGCCTTTATTAATTTTTTTCACTGATGTATTAAGTACTTAAAATGACACTTCCTCCTGTGGGCCTCAGCATATGCCTGGAGAATTTAATTCAAAAATCTTTATCAGGTAGTTCTCAGTATTTCCAGTCTGATAGATGAAAATAACTGAAGCTAGAGATGGATTACTGACCCTGTGATACAGCTGGTGACATGGCAGAAACAGGAGTTTGACCTTTGTTGGACTTTCTCCAGTGTCATCTGTGACTCTTATGTTTGCAGAGGCCCTTGGGAGTCAGAGAGGAGCATTTTCTGGGGTCCTTTAGGTCACAAGTGTTTCTGGTCTTTTTATGACTACAAAATTCTTGTTGAATTCAGAGTTCTAGGTGTTTTTTTTTTTTTTTTTTTTCTTTTTTTTTTTTTCTTTTTCCCTCCTATGTTGAACTGCCCTGTAAGGTTCCATGAGAGCCTGGGACTGTTACTTTGCTGGATACTTCCTAACACATTTTGCTCAGCTCAGCACTTCCCTCTGCTCTTTAACTTAAGAAGAGAATACGGCCTTGCTGAAGAAAGAAAAGGATATTAGCACACAGGACATAGAGTAAAGGAGCAGTAACAAGAAATGGCAAAAGAAATGGAGAAATGGAGAGGAGAAGATAGAAAACAGCAGTTGGATTTTAAAGATGTAAGAAAAATGGATAGGATTTTCATTGCTTTTTAACAAGTTTATGGTAAAATATCTTCCCCCACAGGCAAAAGGCAAAAGGCAAAATGCAATGGCAAAAATTGTTTCAACTTTATTTTGTTGCTTATATTTAAATGTGGGGCATATAGTAGTGCATGACAAATGTTTATCTGTTAAACTGAGTAACCAGCATGTTCTAAAAGCTTAACCAAACACAGAAGTCTTTTTGGTGGCCTAAAGCCTGAAAGAGAGTCATACATATTTCAGAAGTTTTTATCTTAAAATATTTTATGATTTCACAGTTCAGAGGCTTCTCAAAAATTGGTACACAGCCAGGTATAAGCTTTCAACTTTCTATTCCCTTTTGTAAACACTACAAAATCTAGTAATCTTTGAGTGTTTCTCCTTTTTTTTTTCAGTTAACTTCACAA
>JAJEJO010053957.1:0-108049 GCA_020662805.1 Glaucomys volans
ACCTTGCTTTTCTGTATTCACCAAGGTCTGTGGTACCACCACCACTTGACAGCTGCTATTTCTTGGTGATTGACAGGGAAGAGGATTAGACATAGACCTGGATCAGAACTGTTTTCTTTGCCAGGCTGAGTAAAGATAATTGTTTCATAGTGAAGAAAAACTAAAGATTGGTGCCAGAATTGTTGTATGGACCTTATTGTTCACTTAAGACTATGTATAGTAAACTGCATATAACAATAAATTGTTCTATCATTCCTGTACTTTATCTTCATGCAAGTATAATTACATGTGAATCCTGTGGTGGGGTTGCTGACTTGACTGAGATTATTATTTGAGTGCATCGGACATATGCACGTAGCTGTCCTGGTAGAGTGATGATTTAAAACTTATTTCTGGTGAGTGACTTCTATTCTATAATAGCACAGTAGTTCCCCTTTATCTCTGAGAAATATAGTTCATGATTCCTTGTGTATACCTGAAACTGATGAGGGTATTAAATCCTATGAATATTGTTTTTTCTTTGGTCCTATACATACATGCATATGACAAAGTTTAATTTATAAATCATAAGAGATCAGCAATAACTAATAAAAAGGACAATTACAACAATACTGTAATAAAAATTATGTAAATGGGGCTTACTTTATCTCTCAAAATACCTTACAATCATATGAGATGACAGAATGTATACATGCTGAGATAAAGTGAGGTAAATAGCATACTTGTAGTGATATAACATCAGAAGTACTTGAACATATTGAATTATATTGATACCACAAATAGGTGATCTGATAACCTACGTGGCCACTAAGTAATTAATGAGCAGGCAGCATATACAGCATGGAAACACCGGACAAAGGGATGATTCATGGCTCACGGGATGGAATGTGGTAGCATGAGCTTTTATCACACTACTCAGAAGCGGGTGCAATTTAAAACTTAAGAATTATTTTGGGAATTTGATTATTTATAACTCTTCCTATTACTCTGCTAACTTTGCTTGTTCTCCACCTTGCTTTTCTGTACTCGCCAAGGTCTATATGTATTTTCAGACCATGGTTGACTGTGGGTCTGAAATCACAGAAAGAAACCATGGATGAGGGGAGACTGGTGTACACAGATGCCAAGATAACCATCTTATTTTTCAGTGTTTGTAGTATTGTACTTAATCACAAAATGTGATTTAGTTTTCATGGGTGTTTTATCCTGTGTGAGAGTGTCAATTCTGCACCGATGGTTCAGGATTAAAATAAGGAAATAAAAAATTACATAAAACTAGCCCAATAAAAATTCAGATGTCAATTTGATGATTTATTTGAAAAATCATCTAAATTTCATGATGATTATTAGCTCCTAATTCTCTCCCCTGCCCTCTTTGTTTTTCAGGGCATTGTATTAACCATGTTTTGACATCTGGGACCTTGCAGAGGTTGCACGGACTGTCCCTCTCAGGGTTAGCCAATTCCCAGAGAAAGTAAATGTCTTGTCTATTGAAATTCACATGAAGGATTCCCACAGTTACCTTCTTTTATGTTTGACTCTTCTGCCCAACATAATGCTTGTGAAATTAACAGTTTTGTTGTATGTAAATGTAGTTTGACGTTCAATTTGCCATTGTATGAATATATTAAATAGGTTGATCCATTCTATTATTGATGAACATTTAGTTTTTTTCTAGATAATGACTATTCTGACCAATGCTGCTATAAACATTCTTGTGTAAATTATTTATGCATAATTTTTATGCCCATGTGCAGTTGATTTGAATATATATCTAGGACTGAAACCATTAGGTCTAAAGGTATCTTTAATTTTAGTATCACATCAGCAGTGTATGAAAGTCCTGGCTGCGTCACATCTTCACTATGATTCATATTATTAGTCTTTTTCTGTTTTTGACTTCTGGTAGGTAATCGTATTTAGTTAGATTTGAATTTTCATTTTCCTGATGGTTAATGAAACTGGGCATTTTTTCTTATATTCATTGGCTATTTGATATCTTCTTTTTTGAAGTATATTTTCAAGGTCTCTTCTCTACTTTTCTGTTGAGTTGGCTTTTACAAACTCTGGACTCATTTTGTACACATTATAAGTCTCTTTTCTTGCTACAATATTGTTACTCTATGACTTGGTTGGTGACATCAATACTGGAATTAATTTCAGTGTCCCAATGTTGGGAAGATACAAGTTGACTTAGTATTTAGTACTATACCTTACTTGGTAGATAATTATAGTGACTCTAGGTTGATTTGCTCAACATTTTTGGGGGGTGGTAGTAGTGGCAAATGTCTCTTTACACACATTTGAACTTTACAGAGGTGATAAAACACTCCTTGGAATTTGAATTTTGGTAAGGGTAGTGAGGGGAAAGATTGTGGATTTATTTAGTGACTTTGAAATAGAAAGTCCTTAGCTACAAATAAATACCAATTCTGCCCCTGACTCTTTCTACTCTCTTCCTCATCTTCCTTCTGACTTTCCTCTTCCTTCCCAAATTCTCACTTATATTAGGTTAAATTGAGGTTTAAGTGAGATCATAGTATCAAGGATGAGGTGAGTCTCAGGATGAGCATTAGGGCTTTAAATATATTACCTGATCATTTTAAAAGCTAAAAGAGTAATTTATTTGGCATATTGTCAAATTGTCACAGGAGAAGACGTATCTCTAGAAAAGGGTCTGAGGAGTTCCCAGAGAGAAGGGGGAACTCTACTCCAACAGGGTCCTTGGCTTATATGATGGAAAATAATTTCAGCATATGCCAGTCAGAGGTATAGACAGAGGTTTATTTAGGAAAGTAGATACTTTCTCAAAGGAAAATGTGGGTAATCTCACCAGAGACCTTTTGAAGTTTAGTGTGGAATATACATTCAAGGTGGGGTGCAGGCCATCCTGAGAGTGAGAGACGCATCTTTGGGTTCCAACTCTGTTTTTAAAGGAAACATGGTGGAGGATTGGGTATGGGATGGTATGTAGGAATGATAATAGTCTGCTGATTTCAAGATGGTTTATGGTGGTCTGGTCAATCTCTGGATCCTTAGGCTGATGTGGTCTTCATTATCTGATCGGTAGATAGAGCTGGAAAGTCCCCTAAATTATAGGCTTCCCAAAATATCATTATCTCTTTTTACGTAATCTATTTATTGGGGGGTTAATTAACAGTGTTCAGGGAGATTTACAGATTTCTCAGGAATTTGGGAGTAACAGGCCTGGGAAAGAAACTGGCTTAGTGACAGGCCTGGAAAAGGATTTGGAATCTTAAATTAAAACTTTATTTCCTTGTCCTTTCTTTCTGTCTCCTTTCTACCTGTTTCTTATTCCTTCTATCCCACCTCAAAATGTTTTGTTTTTGTCTCCAAATAGTGGTTACAAGAACTCTACTACAGTACTGTTACTCTGTCACTTGACTGGTAATGACAGTACTGGAACAATACAGCACTGAGTGGCACAGATGCTATGGAGATGGGAGGCCGTGTGGTGTGATGCTGTGTCCTGACATCAGAGCTCCTGTGACATCACACCATGGTGACATCACACCACAGGCCTTTATTGAATGTAATCTCTCTCCACTTATATTCTTTGAGGTTCTGTCCTATTCATACAGGTGGGTGGTGTCTCTTATTTGATGGTGGTACAGACTGGCCTTTGATGTGCCAGAACATGTAACTTAAAGCAAAACCTCTTCCTACCCATGCTCTATAGAGCTGGCTGACCTGAAGAAAGGGGTAAACAGCCTCTTGACCTGTCAAAAATACACTTGAGAATGCACCCAAGTCTCTTATTTATAATCTATCATCTCAGTACAGAAGCTGGTCAAGAAGGCAAAATCACAGAAGGTTTTAAAGCTCATGATCTTGTTCAGGATTTCAAACCTGGAATTCTTGAATAGGCTTCTGTAAATACACTGGGAACTCATGTGCCATGTGTTCTCTGTACCTGTGTAGGTGCATTTTTCTGCGTAGAGGGTCTGCAGTTTTCATACGGGTCTCATGGGATCGATGGACCTCCAACTGTTGCAATGAACTGATCCAATTCATTACTTTTACTTGCACAGAGGAGGAAACTGACTTAAGGTCCCGCATCTAATGACCGGCAGAACCAGATCCAGCATCACTGTTCCTGACTCCCAGACAAGCACTTCAGGCATAACTAAAGATTACAAGGTTAAAAGCAGGAAATTGGATAGGGAGCTATCTCACTCTATCTGTTAATGGGCTTAGACTCTTTTTCCTATAAAAATTCACTTTCAATTATAATAAGAGGATTCAATGGAAATACAGGATTTAATATACAAAACATTGCTTTATTGCAAAGGCATCCATTTACTTTGTAACTTGGGGGAAGTCTATAATTAGAGTTAACAGTAGTTCTGATTAATAAATTCTATCTGCTCTCATACTGCGCTAGGATTTCTTCTGAGTGCCGGGACATGTTTTATTAACATGGAAGGGCTGTTGCAGCTCACCTCTTGTCACTTGAATCAGTTGCCTGCTGGCCTGGTACTCAGTTTTGTGTGGCAGAACCTTACTGAGTCTGCATGATAATGGGCCTTTTAAATCCTAAACAATAAACATTCATTTTAGCACTCCACCCAGCACAGAAATGCTCTCTAACCTCAAATCAGCCACAAATAAGACTTGGAAATCAAATCATTGTGCATAGGCTTCCTGCTTGGTTCATGTTTTGCAGCAAGTAATTTTAGCAAAATATCTGCAGAGCATGTGTGTTCAGAATATGTGCAAGTTGAGATATTGTGTGTAATGGGGTCTTTGACCCTTTTATGACATTTCTGGTTTTATCCACAGAATACATTCTATTGAGCTAAACTGATATTTATGCATTGTTAACTAGCTTTAGAAAGGCTTTGCATAGGTTTCAGGAGAGGGGGGTTAAAACCCTTTGGTGATTTCTCTAAAGTTTTGGGGCAGTTTTCAGCATCCCAAAGTCCTCTGGTTGCTTAACAAATTGTTTCATGAAAAGCCAATTTATTATATTTGTGTTCATCAGATTCATTAGAATATTCTCATGCATAAGGTATCAGTTGCTGGAGAAGACAGTATGAGTGCCTTTGGCCTGAAGAGGAATATCTTGTCAGGTTGAGACAGAAGATCAAATGGATATGTCTCAAATTCCCTTCTGCTGGGGTTTGAAGTTTGAGCCATACTTTTCTTTCTTATATCTTGTAGGCCAGAGTTCCCTCATTTCATCATGCTCTGGTGTTCCTGGGAGCTTCTAGTTTCTTAAAATTCATGAGCATTCAAGACCAGCAGGAAGAAGTCTCAAATGTTTTCAGTTAGAGGACCACTCTGAGCGGCAAAGAGCCCTGTCCTAACTACTTCTATTGGAATCACTCCCTTTTCCCTCTGCCGCCCCAAAAGTTCTGCAATTAGTGGCAAAACTGATGCTGCTTTTGGGAATTTCAAGGAGCTGATGTGTGTTTTTCATTAACATAAGCAAATTAGTAATGTATGCCAGAAACTGAAGCATTAGCTCTGTTAAACTCTAATATAAACCTTAATGTGCAGGAGACCAACCCCAGGCAACAAGGGGGTCTTCTTGGACCACACTAAGATGAATGTCTCAAAGCAGGGACATGTGGGGGGAACCACAGATCAACTAACTCTTTAATGATATTCATCCATTCCCTCCCTCTCCTTCTGTCTCCTTTCTACACACGTTTGCTTTCAGGCAAGGCTGTTCCCTAGTTTTAATCATACATTCTAATTAAAAATGGAGATCTCTCCAAGTTTATTGTATGCCTTTTGTTTTATGTTTCAAGAGCTCATCTTGAAAAAAAAGAGAGACAGAGAGAGCATGTTCCAGGGCTATTGTAGGGTACCAATTCTATTTTAAAATCACTACAATGTGTTTGAGATAGAGGTATGATACAATGCTGTTCTTTATTGCAGTTATGATTAAGCATAATGAGTAGGATCAGTCTGCAAGCTTATCACTATTCTATGTTGTAAAATTGCCCAAGAGTAAAATGCAAATACAAACAAGGAGTTTTAATGAGTCAATGTAATAAAACATCCAGGCAACAGGAAGCTGGTGGCTGTGTTTTGGCCCCTTCCCAGTGAATGGCTTGAAGTGGACTCCTTTAGAGCAACTCTGATTTTTCAAATGTAAAATTAAAAATATTTCAGATTAGCTCTAAAAAGTATTATTCATTTAGAAAGAATTTTTTCTCATTTTCATTCATGTGTATGGTAACATTGAACTAACCTCAAGATGTTAAAAAAAAGCAAATTACTTATAATGCTTTTTTCCTTTGGGAGTTAGCATAAATATTTTGACCATCTTACCTGACTATGATTAATAATGCAGGGTCAGGTAAAGTCATCATTACAAACTAAAGTTAAAATTTAAACAATATAAATAACATTCTAATGGTCAGACAGAAATATATTTCAGTCATCTTCTTTTTGCACAGTAAAAACCCTTGAACTTTCTTCTCCTTGAGCATACATCTTTCTGCCTGCATAGAAATAGTCTAAAAGTACCAAAGATGGACCCCCATAAATTCAGGAGTTAGCTTAATGCTAGCATATGATGAGTTTTCTTTTTTGATTTTTTTTTTTACTCAAAAATTCATTTTATTTTAGACTTTGGCAAAATGGAAAGAGGAGGTGAAATGAGTCTATTTCATTTTAAGGTATTTCCCCAAGGTACTATGTTGCTGGTAAAAGTTCTGTGATGGATAAGGATAAACATTCATTCACTGTCACAGGAATGTCCTCTGCATAGCTCAGGGCACTCTGGGCATTCTGTGTTATTAAGGGCTTTGGGGGTAGCACTGGAGAGCCTCAGTAGTAGGAGAATCTCCCATGGCTTTTTTTGTGTGCTTATCAAGGAGTGCCTCCTTGTCAGCACTTGGATTCTAGTGGGACACTGTCAGGGAAGCTAGTACCTAAGCTGTCTTGCTTGTGTAAGTGATACTTTTGTTTTGGAAAGGAAAGTTGCTTTCCTTGTTCATGTATTACCTGAGTGCCTATCCTGGAACTTTTGGGTATGAATTATGGCCTCTCTTTTGTCTAAACTTTCTCCAGAACAAAATATTGATTCATCTAAGGGGCACTGATCCTTGTGATTGCATAGCCTCTGTCCAGGTGGATCAAGAACTCTTCCCAAAATAGATTCCAAAATGTGAAGTCTGTGAATAAAATTGCCATTTTAGAAGGTACAACTCATTTCACTGTCATATTTGGGGAAAAATATGTAAGTAAGGAGATTTTTCTTCTTGTTTCAAAGCCAAGGATGTAATTACCATTTGATAATTTAAGGAGTGCCAACTCTTTAATGGCATGTAGTAAGCACTAAGTTGCTTTAAGGGAACAGACACTGTGTCACCTGCAATTCACTAGAAGGTCACAGGCCATTATCAAGAACTGAACATGTTTGAACTCCTTGCAATAATTGATAACATTGTGTTCTCTCTATAGAGTTTCCAGAGTTTGAGATTTTTCTGGAATCCACATTTCCTGGGAACATGATGCTGAGGATCTGCTATGAATTGGTATATTTGAATGGAATTGAAAAATGGCTTTTGTTTTACAGAGATGCCCTTTAAAGCTCTAGAGAACCCAAACCAACTGACTTTCAATACATGTTGATCTGACCTCACTGCTCAAATGATTGTGTTGAACAATCTTCCCTTGATGAAAAAAAAATTCCTTTTGTGCTATGATCTTTCAGCCTTATGAATATGCCAGAAACTTCAAAAATGTTAAAGGACTATTTCACCTGATGAAAAGGTATGCATGGATGGGCGGGGTTAAAGAACATCTATTTTTACATGGCTTAGGTTGGGATGTGAAGTTTGTTGTTAGAGAAAATTTGACACACCCTTAAGAGTGACAGCTGTTACCTTTCAGCTTCTTTTGCCTCCTCTTTTGAATCAGATTTCCCTAGAGGTTCTTTTATTCTCCAAGAGGTTCTCAGTTGTTCCCTCAAAATGTATCACTGAAAGTTGTAAGGTATAAACACACACACAGCATATGTGAAGAGTCACACATTTCCTAAAATGTTGACAGGTGTCTTCAGTCCTCATGGTTGGAGATAGCTTACTGCTGAAGTTAAAGTACAATATTGAGATTGATAAAGATTGAAAGAGATGGGGGAAAGAGACTGAGCTAGTTCATGTAACAGCTGCAACCATTCCCAAATGTTTTTCTGCATAATCATGCAAGAAATTCATCATGCATTTCCTATTAAATATTCATGCAACTTGCTCCATAGGAGGGCTGTGGTATTTATTAATTCCCTGGTGTTGGTAGGTTTTGGTACATCTACTGCCAGCAATAAATGTGTCATGCCTAGCAAATTCAGTTCTTGGCAGAAAATATTAGAATATAATACTTGCTTACAGGATATTGCAAGCTTTAATTATGCCTACATGATTTTCAAGACTACCTTGAAATAAGCAATTGATGCCTTTGCTTTAGATGAAAGGAAAGGGTCAGAGGCATGGGGAATGGATGGGTACGGAGAAGCATTTCACAGTAAGTGCCCCATCTTTGTGAGAGGTGGTCCATTTCTACCACATGCTAGTAATTTCTGTAAAAAAAGGAGTTAGGTCTAATGATTATCAGCAAGTGGAATCATCTGCTCTTTCATGCAATAGAAAGTTTCTTATCATAAGACTTAAAGGATGAAAGAAGAAGAGCTAATTATCCAAAAACATTCTGCAAATTAGCATATTTTAAGTCCCTAAGCTGGAGTTTACCAACCTTTTGGGGGCCCAGACTGTAGCAAGGTTGATGACTTGTATCTCAGAATATTTAAATATTGGAGAGACACAGAATAAGGTGACATCTTTTTCAATGACATCTTTAAACAATGCTGATTTTGTGAATTATACAAAACTTGAAATTGCAGGGAATAAAATGGAATGAGAGGACATTAGCCCTGTCCTTAAGATGACAAAAACCTAGTTAGTAGAGAAAGACATTCATTTATTGAACAGCTAGAGAAACAAATACACAATGAATGATCATTATTGTTTGGGTCTGGAGTGTCCCCCAAAGACTCATGTGTTGAAGAACTGGTGCCCAAAGCATCAATGTTCAGAGGTGGGGCTTGGGAAGTAATTGAATGGTAAGGGTTGACCTCATCACTGGATTAGTCCATTGATGAATTCATAGCTGACTGGACTATGCGAAGATGATGGAAACTATAGGAGGTGAGATCTAGTTGAAGGGAGTAGGTACTTGGGAATGTGTCCTTGGGGACTATATCTTGTTCCGGTCCCTTCCCCTGTCTCTCTCTCTCTGCTTCCTCGCTGCCATGAGGTGAGTGATCTCCTCTGCTGCATACTCCATGATACATTTTCTTGCCTCAGGTCCACAGCAAAGGAGCCAGTCAACCATGACCTAAAATCTCTGTAATTGTGAGTCAAAATAAATCTTTCCTTCTTCAAGTTGCTTTTCCCAGGTATTTTGTCACAATGACAAAAAACTGACTAACACAATGATTGACTGTATTTATGATGTACATCGTATTAATCTTTAAAAAACACTTAAATTTTTGTTTCTCATGACAGCTCTGTTAAGAAAGAAGAACAGACAATGTTCATATTTTTTAATTATGAAAGTTGAATGCAGGGTCTATGCTTTTCATCAGGTTAATGAATAGTCATGGCTATATCCATTCTGACTCTTGGATACACTGAGGCACAACATAATTCAGGTACCTCCAGAGGATGTATCTTCCAGTAACCCCACTTTTGTTCTATGGCAAAAACTTCCCCAAACTCATTTAAAAAATCATTTGAATTTTTGCTTCTGTTTTTTTGTTGAAATAGTTTGCAGCAGAAAACTTTCTAATCCAAACAAGTAGAAAAGGTAGATAAAACAAAATAAAACAAAATAAAAAAAAAACTAGTTTAGAGCAGGGAGAACTGATGAAACAACTGAGACAAAGAAGGGGAAGAATATTCTAAAAAGGAGGAAAACCTTGGCGATTTCAACCAATAGTCTGCATCTGTTTTGTTTTGTTTTTCTTCCCTTGGGGACACTGCTACTTCTGAGCATGAGGAAAAAGGCTTGACATTTGGAAATTGCCTCTCAAAGGGAGGCCTGCTGCTGGGGGACAAAAGCAAGCAAGCAAACAAACAAAAACAGTCAACAAGCAAAACCCTCCCAAAGCAACAAAGAAGCAAAAAAAAACAGCTGAGAATTTTGAGGTGGAAGAGAAGGTGTTGGGGTAGCTGAGATACAGCAGGGTAGAAAACACATAATCAACACGTGCAGCCAATACATCTGTTAAAAATCTAGGCTGTGGCTCAGAAGATCAAGAAGCTAAGCAGAAAGCTTACAAAACCCAGAGAGTTTCTCAGCAGTATTGTCATGCTAAAACATACGGGTTAGAGTTCAGGACCTATCTGGGAGTGAAGTAAACCAGAGACAAACGACCACTATGCAACTGGCCTTGGGTCCCTTCATCCCTGATCAGGCTGGAATTAATAAATTCCTCTCTAACAGAGGAATGATGAAGTCTTTCTGGACGACTGTAATATTATACGAAACCTCTATGGTACGTAGGTGTGTGTGCAAGTACTTAAGCATATACATTCTGTCACACACACACACACACACACACACACACAATACTAGCTATGCTAAGAGGATAATATGACAAAAAGTAAAAAGTGGGTAATAGAAACGCATCAAAAGGTGGTAAAGATCCTGGTCTTAGCACACAAGGATATTAGCTTAAAGGAAATAGAAGTTTCACCAAATAATTGGAATCTATTTAAAAAGAATGAAATGGAAATTTTAGAACTGAAAAACACGAACTCAGTAGGTAAGCTTCACAACAGAATAGATTCACCAGAATACATGATTAGTATACTGGCAAATGGGTCAATAGAAAATACCTAGATTGCAGGACAGAGAAAAAAGAATTTAAAGTATAGAAAAGAGCTCTAGAAACACACGGGAAACAGTGGAAAATTCTTTTAGACAGACATTTAAAAAAAGGTGAGAGAACAAGTAGTAGTTGAAGACATGTACTATAGAACAGATTGGTGGAAATATTTCCCCAAACTGATGATCCCACAGATTAGAACTGCCTCAAACCGAAACAGGATAAATATAAGAAAACAACACCAAACCACATCACAGCAAGAACTGCTGAAAACCAAAGACGAGAAGATTTTAAAGTACCCAAAATAAGTTCATTGTCTTCAAAGGAAGAATATCAGAAGAAAGACATCCGACTTTGCATCAAGCTGGACACAGGGAAACAGCACAATGACATCTTTAAAGTGACGGGGGAAAGAAATCCTATCGGCCAGCCTGGAATTCTATGCCCAGCAAAAATAGTCTTCAAAAGTAATCTGAAATAAAGATACATTCAGAGAAACAAATGAAGAGAACTTTTTGATGCATACCTCCATGTAAGCAAACTTTTTTTATTTAGAAGAAAAATCACTCCACATGGAAAAGACAGAAATGGAAGAAAGAATGAAGGTCATCAGAAAAGTAAGTATGTGAGTAAATGCGCACACAAAACAATCTTGATTGTAAAATCATTAATAATGATATCTAGTGGGTTTAGAATTACATAGGAATAAAATGCATGATACAAAAGGTGGGAAGGGCTGGGAGCAGTGGCTACACCTGTAATCCCAGTGACCGAGGAGGCTGAGACTGGCCTCAGCAACTTGGAGAGGCCCTATCTCAAAAAGAAAAAAGAAAAAGAAAGAAAGGACTGGGGATGTAGCTCAGTGGTAAAGTGCACTTGGGTCGGATGCCCAGATTGTTCCCTGGAAGGGTCTGTGTGGAGTTAGTGGAGTTAGAGTGTCTGGAATTGAGTGTTACCTGGGGAATCATAAAGAAATAATCTCATTGTACTAAGTTAAGGTTGCATGCTGTGATCTCTAGAACAACCACTGAAAGAATAAAGTATACATACAGATATAGACAAAAATAAAACAATGATTAACTGAAAAGGAGAGCAAAAGGATAAAACAGGTGGATCAAAGGAAGTAAATAGAAAAATGCTACCTATAAACTCTAATTTATACTTACATTAAATAAAAACAGATTAAATATTTCCATTAAACTTTTTAGGAATTTCAAACTTGACTACAAAACAAAACTCAATACTACTATAATTAAAAAAGAGCTGCCTTAAAGATAAGAACACTGAAAATTTAAAATTGAAAGAATGGAAAAAGATATACTATATAAACCCCAACCTAAGGAATCCTTTGTTTCAGATAAAGTAGACGTTAAGAAATATTACAGCAGGTTGAGAAGGATACCTCAGAAGGATACAGGGATAAATGTGCCAGACACATATCACAATTCTAAATTTATAGCTACCCAATAACATAGTTTCAAAATATATAAAATAGGAAGTGGTGGAAATAGAAGAAACTGGCAACTCCACAATCATAGCAGGGGACTTGGTGTCATCATTTTTAATAGCTACTAGACTGGATAAAATAATCAGTGAGGTTATAGAAGATCTGAATAATAAAATTAAACAACTCAAGTCAATTTATATTTATAGAACAATGCACCCAGCAATGTCAAAATACTAATTTTTTCAAGTGCAAATGGAACATTTGCCAAAATTGTCCATATCCTGAGTCATAAAACAAGCTTCAATACATTTTAAAGATTCAATCATTCAGAATATGTTCTCTGACCATAGTGGAATTAAGCTACAAATCAATTAAGTTGAAAATACCCCACTTTTTGAAAATTAAGCAATGTACTTCTAAGGTAAGTCACACACAGAAATGAGAAGATGTGTACTGAATGATAAGGCAGATGTAATTTTTGCACCTATAGCACTAAAGGCACATATTAGGATAGAAGACAGGAAAAAGAGATACTCTGAGCTTTCATTTAAAAACTGGAGAAAGAACAGCAATCAATAAAATAGAGGAAAGGAAATAAAAATAAAACAAGCAGTCAAGGACATAGAAAACAAACAATTTTAAAAATCAACCAAGTTAAACTTCAGTTATTGAAAAAATTAATAAAACTCATAATCCTCTAGCAAGACCATTTATTAAAAAGAGAAGACGCAAATTACCAATGCCAGGAATAAAAAACAGGCATTACTACATGCCATTGAGATATTAAAAAACGAACAGGATATATAGTAGACAACTTTATGCCAATGAATTTGACAATTTAGAGAAAATTAATAAATTCATAGGGGCAGGGGAAATCCCAAAAACTTAACAGTTAATTCCATTATTACAGATCTTTTTATTTTATCAAGAAATCAATCCATCATTAAAAACCTTCACAAAGAAAACTCTATACCAATTCATTGATGAATTATTCTAAACATTTAAGGAAGAAATAATACCAAAGTTAAACTTCGTAAACTCTGCCAGAGTAAAGAAAAAGGGAGAAAGCTTTTCAATTATTTGGCTTGTAGGGCCAGTATAAACCTACTACTGAAGCCTAAAAGGAGTTTGCAAGAATGAAAAATTATAGGCCAATCTCTTTCATGTATTTGGAAGCAAAAATCCTAAACACAATAGCAACCAAATCCAGTAATATGCAAAATGAATAGTTCAGTAGAAGCATGTAGAGTTTATTCCAAGAGTATAGGAGGGTTTTTTTTTTTTTTTAAAGAAAAAAAATGCAGGCAACCAATAGAAAATGGACAAAAATTTCCATAGAAATTTCTTCCTATCTTATTTGAATTTCCATAAGGATAGGGAAAAGTGTTCTACTTCACTGAAGTACAGGGAAATACAACCTAAAATCATAATGATATTTGCTGTGCACCCAGATGAGGATTCTGGGTAATCAGGTGGTAAGAGAATAAGTTGGTGTCCTCTCTTGATAATCCATGTGGCAGTATCTACTGATCCGGCAATTGCACTCCTGATTTTATGTGTAACAGTAGTTCTTATATATGCTCATTTCCCCAAATTTGTGCAAGTTTGTTCTTCATAGCATATAGATTAGAAATGAACTGGATCTGTTCATAGACTGGATAAATAAATTGTGGTGTATTTAGAAAATGGCATGACATAGAGCAATAAAAATGAGCAAACTCCTGTCATACAGAACATGAATGAATCTCACAAACATAATATTGAAATAAAGCACACATTGCAAAGTAGAGTATGTATTATATGAATTCATTTATGTATATTTCAAAAACAAGTAAAACCCATATGCTGGATAAGAAGTAATGAGGGTGGCTTTCCTTCAGAGTTAGTGACTGGGATGATTGTGGGGTGGTGGTAATTTTCTGTTTTTTTTTTTCTTTTTTCTTTTCCTTTTCTGTTTTTATTTTATTTGTTCTAATTAGTTATACATGACAATAGAATGTATCTATACATTTCGATAGATCATACAGAAATGGAGTGTAATTTCCCTCAATTGATTTAGGAGAATCTAAATAAGAACAGGGAAGATGGGTAGCAAAGGTTTTTTTTTGTTTGTTATTTGTGTTTTGTTTTTTCTTCTTTTACCACTTACCAAACATCCTGATATGCCTAGATGTGAGAGGATGGGACACTGTGAAAAGGGTGAGAAAGAATTCCAGATAAATGGAAGACTGGCATTACTGAGAAGAAAGGGTCTGAGATCAAGGTTTTCTGGGTAAGGCTAGGGCTCTGCTCAAAGAGGTAGGAGACAATGTGTCCTGTTCACTGTAACTAGAGCCAGGTGACAGTCAGATGGAGTTATCTCTGAGGTGTGGGGGGTGGGGACCCTTCTTCAAAGCAGCCTGAAGTTGTTTAAAATCATTCACCATATGGTGAGTGAGAGATAGGCAGATGATCTTAATCCAGATCTTAACATGAATGTTCTGTTCATCTCCCATCCATGTTACACCAGAGAGATCTTATCTTCTTAGGAGATGGAGAGCTAATTTACTTGTTCTATTATATTAATTCTCCAAGTATTCTTGTTTTTTAGCCATGGCAGGAAGTGCTAATCAAACTCCAAAATAAGTTCAAATTCCTCTTTGAAAAGTAACACACTCTCATATAACATTTAAGCCTTCCTTGGAGTTTCACATTAACTGACTTTTTCCCCTAAAAAGAATTTTCTTTTTGGTGTTTTCGTGTTCACATATCCTCTGCTAACAACATGTTAATTTTCTATTTCTTTTCTTTGATGGTAGTTCCTCGTGTATATAACAAAATTTGAATTTCTTTGTCAATTTAAATCTTGTTTCTACTTATTTAAGTCCCCTGAAAGTCATTATTAGTTTCTTTTGGAAACAAAGAATGACATGAATAAACTTGTTTTCCTGTAACACACGAATATAAGCTTATCTGAGTCTAATACTGATGTTCACTTGTTAATATACATGTAGATGACCTGAATCCCTGTAGTAGAAGAAACAATTTAAAAATACAACCAAAGATCAAAGGCAGTCCCATTCAAGGTAGTTTATGGTTTTAGTTCTCAGAAAATTGTAAATGCTCAATAGCATTAGATTTAAAACAAATGTCTTCCATGATATTAGCAATGAAAATAGTACATTGTAACAACAAATACAGCATTTCCTCACTCAGAGGTCTAGTGTAAATAAATGATAAATTTGAGCTCATAAATAAGAACTTTCTATAGAGGTCCTCTGTGATAACAGAACATTACTTTCAGGAGCATGAAGCACTAATGCCAGTTTACTAACCTTCATTGTTTCCTGAAAGGAAATACATGACAAATGAAATCCTCATGGACACTCTGTGACAAACAATGACCTTCAGTTGACTGAACCCAGGTTCCTGGGCACCCTATGTGGG
This sequence comes from Glaucomys volans, assembly GCA_020662805.1. Lineage (NCBI taxonomy): Eukaryota > Metazoa > Chordata > Mammalia > Rodentia > Sciuridae > Glaucomys > Glaucomys volans. The sequence goes on from JAJEJO010053957.1 coordinate 15,738, forward strand.
GTCCTGATGGTGGATGCTTAAAGAAGAGTCTCTCCAAGTGTGTCTACACTGGCATTCCCCGGGGTATTGGTGGGACACAACTGCACCAACGGTTGAACACTGGGACTCCTTTGAGTGGGTTTTGAATTTGATTCAGAATCTCTGAGTGGGAGGTCTGGAGATATACATTGGTTGTTTGTTATCAAGTTTGCACCAAGAACATTGATGCTTGCTGACATCCCTACTCCCTCTGAGGCCATCCCGTCATTCTTGCCATTTTCAGATGAGGAAGTTGAGGCTCAGAGGGAAAAAGATGTTTGGAAGGTCACCCAGTCATTTAATGGCAAAGCTGGAGTAGATTTAGGTCTGGTTACGCCCCCTCCCAGGCCAAACTCCTTTCCACCACACCTTGTTGCTGCTGAAGTAATTTGTTTCCCTGTTCAATGAATAATATAAACTCCTTAGAACCAATGCCATATACTCAGGAATATGAGTCCAGATAATTATGAATTTTTTTAAACCACATTTTTTTTTTTTACTTTAAAAAATGTCACTAAGAATATAGAAGAATTAAAACAAGCTCTTTCCATTTAGCCCTTCAGACTGTGTTAAGGCTGGGAAACTAGAAAATTCTCCTTTTTGCCACATGTGGAATTGAGGTCAAGAGGCAAATCATTTCTACCCAGAAAAAGAAAATGATAGTTTTAAAGATAAAGTTTATTAACCCAGAGCCCAGTAACCAGTCTATATATTACCCAGCAGCTTTATCCCAACTTTCCTTTATTAAATTTCATTTTTTGTGTTTGCACACAATAAATGATTTTTTTTTTGCCTAAATCATTGGTTTAAGATTCTAACTGTTAAGGTAATAAAAATAATAACTAGCCTCTTTGATTTCCTTCATTTTATTCTCACTATTTCAGGAATGATTCAGGTGAGTGGATTAATGGAAAAAGAAAATGTGGTATATTTATACAACTGAGATTTACTCAGTCATAAAGAAAATGAAATTATGTCATTTGTGGATAAAAGAACTGAAGAACATCAAGCTAAGTGAAATAAGCCAGTTTCATAATGAAAATATTAGACACAGGTCTAATATTTTCTCTCATATGCAAAAGCAGAGAGAGATGGGGGAATATAATGGTTGTGATGGGAACCTCACAAAAATCCAAGGAAGATGAATAGAGAAAGGGATTGAGAGAGAGGTAGGAAGGAGAGGATGGGGAAGTAATGGAGAATGAAATCAAATTATATATAAATCGAATGCACTAAATTAAATAACAATAACAGGAGATCAGTACAGTACTGCAAGTGTATTGGGGAAGGTAGGATGGAAGAGAAAGGCAAGGTAGCTGTGAATGAAGTCAACCAAGTATGTAGTGTGCATACACAAATATGGCATAATGAATCCCACTATATATATAATTACTGTTCCAAGTGAAAAAAAAAAAAAAGAAGGATTCGGCTGACTAGGCGCTCTTGAAGAATTAAAGATTGGACCCACAGATCTGCTGTTTACTCCCAATTTGCCTGCTGCAATTGCCCACCATCTGCCAGCATATCACCTGCCTTTTGAATGCAGATCACTCTCTGATCACTGCCTATCATCTACCATTTGCCCATTTGCCCTGACTCTTGCCTGCCCATCACCCATCTTTTACCTACCCATCACCTTCCATTAGTCTACAGATTGTCTGCTGCCCACTGTTGCCTGGAAGTCCATTGTCACAGTACCCACAGGTTTGGTTATATGAGGTCACTATCATTTTGGGACACAACCCAGGGCCTGGAGATATATTGGGGTACCTGCAGGTCTGATTTCACCTGAAGACTTTCTGCTAGATATGCTCGTGGCTGCCATCTGACTGCCTCTTTGCAGGGTCGCTCCTTTGTGTGAGCGCATCCCTGGTGGTCTCTCTGCAAATGAAAGGGCATTGAGATCTTGGGACTTTAACAAGGAAGAGCCTGGGGAAGCTGAAGCCCAGGCCCACTAGATTGTAGCTGGGTTTTTGTGGGCCAGGGTGGGTCTGGCAAGCCTGTGGAAAGCCAGAGACTAGGGGCAGTTACTGTGGGGGTATCACAGGTTGAAGAAACTGGACAAAACTGGGCTTTCTCCAGCTCAGTGTGTCCTGAAGTGTGCAGGGACTGAAGGAGTCAGTACAATAGGTGGGAAGACTGGAAGAGGGTGTGAAGGCATCTTTCTATTGGCTCCCCCACTCCCACTGGTCTGGCACCCACTGGATGGAGCTAACATCAAGCTTCAGAAAACCTCACCTATTGGCAGAGAAGGGAAGCTAAGAAAATTTTTGAAAGCCAATGGAAGCAATCATTTGATTTTCCATTGAGACTTTCCTCCTTTTTTCTTTTTTTATCCCCTCTCTCTCTCACACACACACTTTTACCATCTTTGAATGCAAATATTTTTCATGCATCAATTTATTGAGGAATGGTATGTCCAAATCATATATTACAGTTTTGTTGTATATTACTATATTTTTACTTTATAAAAAAATATATATATCTTTTTCACACACCTACCTCTCTCCCTGGATTCTCTTTCTCACTTCTCTCGTACTAACAACCAACCTCTATTAATTCCTTCCTCACTCTTACTATAAAATTTTATCTCTATCTTCTATCCTCCCTCACAAACATCACATCTTACACTACTTCTGTTCCCTCATTGTCCATCATTTCAAATGGTAAACCCTTTTAGCAAACTTACTGTAGACAATAATTGAACACATCATTTCTGTTTACTGCAAGGAAACTGTAGACACCTTTTAGGAGCTATTTGGTTTAAGGTTGTATATTGTTTGCATTGGGTGCTGTTCATATTGGACTCCCCTTTAAAGGTGAGATATTGGAAGCCTTCAGAGATACTACAAGACTACAGGGTAGAAACTGTTCTGCATCAGCTCCATACCGCTAGATGAGAAGACATACAAACAACACGAAAACACAAGGGAACAAAGCACCTCAAACAAAGATGTTCCAACAATAGAATCCATAGATAACACAGTAGAAGAAATGTCAGAGAAGGAGTTTAGAAAATACATAGTCAGATTAATCTTTGAAATAAAGGATGGTATTGGAGTGAAAATAGAGGAAGTGAAGGACCACTTCAATGAAGAGGCAGAGATAATAAAAGGAATCAATCAGAAATCCTCAAAATGAAGGAAACAATAAACCAAATTAAAAATTCAATGGAAAGTGTCACCAACAGACTAGACCACTTAGAAGACAGAACCTCAGAAAATGAAGGCAAAACATATTCCCTTGAAAATAAAGTTGACTGCAGAGAGAAGATGGCAAGAAACCACGAACAGAATGTCCTTGAAATATGGGATAGCATGAAAAGACCAAATTTAAGATTTATTGGATATGAATAGGAAAAGAATTCAAGCTATCACTATTTGTTGATGACCTGATTCTATATTTAGAAAATCCAAATCCTCCACCAGAAAACTTCTAGAATAAATGAAATAGAAAAGGGGGAACCCTTCTAAGTTCACTCTATGAAGCTAGGATCACCTTGATACCAACACCAGACAAAGATGCATCAAGGAAAGAAAATGTTCTATCAATATCTCTGATGAACATAGATGAAAAAATACTTAAGAAAATTCTGGTAAATCTCATACAAAATATATTAAGAAGATAGTGCACCATGATCAAGTGGGGTTCATCCTGGGGATACAAGGTTGGTTCAATATATGGAAATCAATCAATGTAATTCATCACATTAATAGACTTAAGGTTAAGAATCATATGATTATTTCAATGGATGCAGAGAAAGCATTTGACAAAGTACAACACCCCTCCATGCTCAAAACACTAGAAAAAATAGGGATAGTAGGAACATACCTCAACATTTAAAGGCTATCTAAATACAGCCAACATCATTCTTTTTTAATTCTTTCTATTTTTTTTTAATTTTTAAATTTATTTTTAAAATTTTTACAGACTTCATTTTGATTCATTGTACACAAATGGGGTTCAACTTTTCATTTCTATGGTTGTGCATGATGTACATTCATACCATTAATGTAATCATACATGTATATAGGGTAATGATGTCTGTCTCATTCCACCTTTTTTCATACCCCACACCCTCCCCCTCTCATTTCCGTCATCGTAATCTAAAGTTTCTCTATTCTTCTCTCACCCCCACATCCCCAACCCGATTTTCTATCATCATCCACTAATCAGGGAAAATATTTGGCTTTTGGTGTTTCACTTAGCAATATATTCTCCAATTCCATTCATTTATCTGCAAATGCCATAATATTATTATTCTTTATGGCTGAGTAGTATTCCATTGTGTATATATACCACAGCTTCTTTATCCATTCTTCTGTTCAAGGGCATGTAGGTTGGTTCCACAGTATAACTATTGTGAATTGAGTTGCTATAAATGTTGATGTGGCTGTGTTACTGTAGCAAGTCCTTTGGGCCAACATCATTCTTAATGGAGAAAAACTGAAAGCTTTCCCTTTAAAAACTGGAACAAGCCAGGGATGCCCTCTTTCACCACTTCTATTCAACATGGTGCTTGAAATACTAGCCAGAGTAATTAGACAGACCAAAGAAATTAAAGGGATACAAAAGGGGAAAGAAGAACTCAAGCTGTCACTATTTGCAGATGACATGATTCTATATTTAGAGGATCCAAAAAACTCCACTTCTAGATCTAATAAATGAATTTAGCAAAATAGCAGGATATAAAATCAACACAAATAAATCTAATGCATTTCTACTCGTAAGTGATGAATCATCTGAAAGAGAAATTAGGGAAACAACTTAGTTCACAATAGCCTCAAAAAAGAAAAATAAAATACTTGGGACTCAATCTAACAAAAGAGGTGAAAGACCTCTACAATGAAAACTACAAAACATTAAAGAAAGAAGTTGAAGAAGACCTTAGAAGTTGGAAAGATCTCCCATGTTTGTGGATAGGCAGAATTAATATTATCAAAATGACCATACTTCCAAAAGCAGTATACAGATTTAATGCAATTCCAATTAAAATTCCAATGACATTCTGTATAGAAATACAGAAAGCAAATGTGAAATTCATCTGGAAGAACAAAAGACCCAGAATAGCCAAAGCAATCCTGGGAAGGAAGAGTGATACAGGAAGTATGACAATACCAGACCTTAAACTCTACTATAGAGCAATAATAACAAAAACAGCATGGTATTGGTGCCAAAATAGACAGGTTGACCAATTGTACAGAATAGAAGACATAGAGACAAACCCACATAAGTACAGTTATCTCATACTTGACAAAGGTGCCAAAGACATACAATGAAGATAACCTCTTCAACAAATGGTGCTGGGAAAACTGGAAATCTATATGCAGTAAAATGAAATTGAAACCTGATCTCTCACCCTGTACAAAACTCAACTCTTAATGTATCAAGGATCTAGGAATTAGACCTGAGACCCTTCACCAAATTGAAGATAAAGTAGGCCAGAATCTTCATCATGTTGGCTTAGGACCAGACTTCCTTAACAAGACTCCCAGAGCACAAGAAATCAAAGCAAGAATCAATAAATGGGATGGATTTAAACTAAAAACTTTTTCTTAGCAAAGGATACAATTAATAATGTGAAAAGAGAGCCTTCAGAGTGGGAGAAAATCTTTTCCACACACACTTCAGGTAGAGAACTAATCTCTAAAATTTATAAAGAACTTAAAACACTTTACACCCAAAACACAAAGAACCAATATCAATAAATGGGCTAAGGAACTGGACAGACACTTCACAGAAGAAGATACACAGGTGATCAACAAATATATGAAAAAGTGTTCATTATCTCTAGTAATTAGAGAAATGCAAATTAAAACCACCCTACGATTTCATCTAACTCCAATTAGAATGACTATAATCAAGAACACAAGCAATAATAAATGTTAACATGGATGTGGGGAAAAAGGTATACTCACACATTTCTGATGGATTTGCAAATGGATGTAGCCACTCTGGAATGCAGCATGGAGATTCTCAGAAAACTTGGAATGGACCCACCATTTGACCCACCTATCCCACTCCTTGGTTTATACTCAAAGGACTTAACATCAGCATACTACAGTGATGCAGTTACATCAGTGTTCATAGCTGCTCATTTCACAATAGCTAGACTTGTAGAACCAACCTAGATGCCCTTCAATTGATGAATGGATAAAGAAACTGTGGTATATATACACAATGGAATATTAGTCATAAAGAATAGAATTATGGCATTTGCAGCTGGATGGATGGAGTTGAAGAATATCATGCTATGTGAAATAAGCCAAGCCCAAAAAACCAAAGGCTGAATGTTTTCTCTTATAAGTGGATGATGATACATAACAGAGGGTGGGGGGCTTTGTGGGGAGTGGACAAGGGAAGAATGGAGGAACTTTGGATGGTGTAGTGGATAATGATGTGGGAAGGAAAGATAGTGGACTGAGACAGATATTATTACCCTATGAACATGTATGATTACATGAATGGTGTGAATCTACATTGTGCACAACCAGAGAAATGAAAAATTGTACCCCGTTTGTGTACAATGAATCAAAATGCAGTCTGCAAAAACAAAAATTAAAAAAAAAAACCCAAATGACTGGCAATACAAATCATATAGCAATAATAACCCTGAATGTTAATGGCCTAAACTCACCAATCAAAAAACAGACGGGCAGATTGGATTTTTTAAACAAAGACCCAGCAATATTCTGTCTTCAAGAGACTCACTTCCTAGGAAAAGACATCCACAGACTGAAGGTGAAAGGGAAAAATCATATCACTCACATGGACTGCGTAAACAAGCAGGGGTTCCCATCCTCATATCAGACAAAATGGACCTCAAAACAAAGTTTGTCAGAAGAGATAAAGAAGGACATTTCATATTGATTAAGGGAATCATACATCAATAAGACATAACAATCATAAATATATATGTCCCAAACAATGGAGCATCTATGTTCATCAAACAAACCCTTCTCAATTTCAAGAATCAAATAGTCCACAACACAATAATACTGGGTGATTTTAACACACCTCTCTCACCCCTGGATAGATCTTCCAAACAAAAACTAATGAAAGAAACTATAGAACTATATAATACAACAAATGATTTAGACTTAACAGACATATATAGAGTACTTTGTCCATCATTGAGCAAATACACTTTCTTCTTAGCAGCACATGGGTCCTTCTCTAAAATAAAGTATATACTATGCCACAAAGCAACTCTCAGCAAATAAAAAAAAAATAGAAATTCTACCCTGCATTTTATCAAATCATATCAGAGTGAAACTAGGAAACAATGAGAAAATAAAAAATAGAAGCTACTTCAACACCTAGAAACTAAATAGCATGCTATTGAAGGATGAATGGATAGCAGAAGAAATCAGGAAGGAAAAAAAGAAATACTTAGAGGTAAATGAGAACACTCACACAACATATCAAAATCTCTGGGACACTATGAAGGCAGTGTTAAGAGGAAAATTCATTGTATTGAGTTCATACATTAAAAGAATAAAGAGTCAACAAATAAATGACCTAACATTACAACAAAAATCCTTAGAAAAAGGACAAATCAACACCAAAAACAGAAGACAGGAAATAATTAAAATCAAGCTGAAAGCAATGAAGTTGAAACAAAAAAAAACAATTGAAAAACTTGACAAAACAAAAAGTTGGTTCTTTGAAAAAATCAATAAAATTGATAAACCCTTAGCCACACTAACAAAGACAAAGAGAAAATGCAAATTACAAAAATTCGTGATGAAAAAGGAAATATCATGATGGACACTACTGAAATACAGGAGCTAATTAGAAATAATTTTGAAAATTTATACTCAAATAAAATAGAAAAATCTCAAAGACCTCAACAAATTTCTAGAGACATGATCTATCCAAACTGAAGCAGGAGGACATACACAATTTATGCAGACCAATTTCAAGGAAAGAAATAGAAGGAGACATCAAAAGCTTACCAACCAAGAAAAGCCAAGGACCAGACAGATTCTCAGCTGAGTTCTACAAGACCTTTGGAGAAAGTTAACACCAATACTCCTCAAATTATTACATGAAATAGAAAAGGAGAGAACCCTTCCAGACTCATTTTATGAGGCCAGTATCACCCTCATACCAAAACCAGACAAAGACACATCAAGGAAAGAAAACTTCAACCAATATCCCTGATGAATATAGATGCAAAAATTCTCAATAAAATTCAGGTAAATTGCATACAACATATTTAAAAGATAGTGGACCATGATCAAGTGGGGTTCATCCCAGGAATGCAAGATTGGTTCAATATGTAGAAATCAATAAATGTAATACATCACATCAATAAACTTAAAGAAAAGAATCATGATTATCTCAATAGATGCAGAAAAAGCATTTGACAAAAATATAACACCTCTTCATGTTCAGAACACTAGAAAAACTAGGGATAGTAGCAATATACTTCAACATTGTAAATGCTGTCTATGCTAAGCCCAAGATCAACATCATTCTAAATGGAGAAAAATTGAAAGCATTCCTTCTAAAAACTGGAACAAGACAGGAATGCCCTCTTTCACCACTTGTATTCAACATTGTGCTTGAAACTCTAGCCAGAACAATTAGACAAATGAAAGAAATTAGAGGAATGCAAATTGGAAAAGAAGGACTTGAACTATCACTATTTGCAGACCACATGATTCTATATTTAGTAGATCCAAAAAATTCCATCAGAAAACTTCTAGAACTCATAAGTGAATTCAACAAAGTAGCAAGATACAAAATCAATACCAAGAAATCAAATGCATTCCTGTACATAAGTGATGCACCCACTGCAAGAAAAATTAGGAAAACTACCCCATTCACAATAGCCTTAAAATAAAATAAAATAAAATAAAACAAAACAAAACAAAATAAAATAAAGTACTTGGAACTCAATCTAACAAAAGAGGTGAAAGACCTCTACAATGAAAACTATGAAACACTAAAGAAAGAAATTGAAGAAGACCTTGGAAGATGGAATCATCTCCCATGCTCTTGGATAGGCAGAATTAATATTTTCAAAATGGTCATACTACCAAAAGTGTTATACAGATTTAATGCAATTCCTATTAAAATCCCAATGAAATTTTTCATAGAAATAGAAAAAGCAATCATGAATTTCATTTAGAAAAAGAAGAGAACCAGAATAGGGAACACAATCCTTAGCAAGAAATGTGAAGCAGGAGGCATCACAATACCAGACCTTAAACTATACTAAAGAGTAATAGTAACAAAAACGGCATGGTACTGACTCCAAAACAGACATGTAGACCAATGGTATAGAGTAGAAAACACAGAGATAAATCCACATAAAAGCAGTTATCTAATACTAGATGAAGGCACCAAAATCATTCATTGGAGAAAAGATAGCCTCTTCAACAAATGGTGCTGGGAAAACTGGAAATTCATATGTAACACAATGAAATTAAACTTCTATCTCTCACCCTGTACAAAACTAAACTCTTAATGGATCAAGGAGCTAAGAATTAGACCTGAGACCCTTCACCAAACTGAAGATAAAGTAGGCCCAAAGCTTCATCATGTTGACTCAGGACCAGGCTTCCTTAACAAGACCCCCAGAGTGCAAGAAATAAAAGGAAGAATCAATAAATGGGGTAGATTCAAACTAAAAAGCTCTTCTCAGCAAAGGAAACCAACCAATATGTGAAAAGAGAGCCTACAGAGTGGGTGAAAATCTTTTCCACATGCACATCAGATAGAGTACTAATCTCCAAAATTTATGAAGAACTAAAAAAATTTTACACCAAAAATAAGAATAACCCATCAATAAATGGGCTAAGGAACTGAAACAGACACTTCACAGAAGAAGAAATTCCATCAGTTAACAAATATGTGAAAAAATGTTCATCATTTCTAGCAATCAGAGATATGCAAATCAAAACCACTCTAAGATTTCATCTAGTTTCAGTCAGCAAATTGAGCAAATAGCAAGAAAACAAGCAATAACAAATGTTAGCAAGGTCATAAGGGAAAACATACACTCATATGTTGCTGGTGGGAATGCAATTTGGCACAACCACTATGGGAAAGTATTATGGAGATTCCTCAAAAAACTTGGAATGGAACCACCATTTGACCCAGGTATCCCACTCATCAGCATATTCCCAAAGGACTTAAAATCAGTATACTACATTGACACAGACATGTCAATGTTTATAAAAGCTCAATTCACAATAGCTAAAGTATGGAACCAACCTAGGTGCCCTTCAACAGTTGAGATAAAGAAAATTTGGTATATATACACAATGGAATATTACTCAGCCTTAAAGAAGAATGAAATTATTGCATTTGCAGGTAATTGGATGGAGCTGGAGGATATCATGCTAAGTGAAATAAACCATGCCAAAAACAAAAGCTTAATGTTTTTTCCTGATAAGTGGTTGCTGATCCATAGTGGGGGGGTGGTAGGGAAGAATGAGGAACTTTGGATTGTGCAGGGGGGATTCAGGGGAGTGGTGAGGCAGTGACGATGGGAAGGACATTAGAATGAGACAGACATTATTACCCTATATACATGTATGATTACGTTACTGGTGTGACTCAGCACCATGTATAGGCAGAAGAAAAAGAAGTAATGCTCCATTTGTTTGCAATGTATCAAAATGCATTCTACTATCATGTATAAACAATTAGAACAAAGAAAGGAAGAAAGAAAGAAGAAGAAAGAAAGAAAGAAAGAAAGAAAGAAAGAAAGAAAGAAAGAAAGAGAAAGGAAGGAAGGAAGGAAGGAAGGAAGGAAGGAAGGAAGGAAGGAAGGAAGGAAGGAAGGATTTGAAGGTTCATCATTCTAACAAGCTCCAGGCAGCATGGATGCTCTTGGTGACAGCACCACACTTGGACCTCTCATTCCTTCATTCATTTGGTGAATGAAGGCCAGGACCATTTTTATGTATTTTTGCCCTCTAATTGCACTGTTCCAAGTAGACTGGCTGAAACAAGGACAACATGGGCAAAATTGTGAAATTAATTTGTTTTCAGAAATCTTTTATTGTGGAAATGATTACAGTAAAATATACATAATAACAGTATATATTTTAACCTCATAATACACTAGAAACTAAATAAGTCTTTATCCTCATTGTCCACAGGAGGAGACTGAAGCTCAGAAAGCAACTTATCTGAATAAGTTATGTATCTAATATGAAACGGAGGATTTGAGCTTGGGTTTCTATGATTCCCAACCTCTTGCCCCACGTCCCACGTGGACAATGGAAAGAGTTCCTGTAGGAGGGGTGAGCTGGCTATGAAAAAAAAAAAAAGCTATGAAATTTATTTATCAGAAATAATGACAGAAGACAGAATTATCTTAAAAGCAGGGGTATGTCTGATTGAGCCGTCCATAAGGTACTGGCTGTAACAAAGTAAGGAACCCATACTTGCTTTATTTATAGTAGTACATATAAAAAGGGGATGGGGAGGAGCTTCTTGGAGAAAAACAGGACAGGGGGTGGAGGTAAGCAAACCATTTGGGTCTAGTGGGTCACCCCCATATGCAGGGCTTGTGTTTGAACTTCAGTGTGAATCAACACAGGATAACCACATGACTCAGGCATTCTCAAACAATTCTTGTGAGTTCTTGAGACCAGATCCTCCTGGCTAATAGCTCAATCAAACTTCATTCTCATACAAGCCATGTGTGACTCCCCACACAAACCCCCAGAATCAACCCAGCTTTTACCACCTGCTAACTGTATAAGTCCAGGCAAATTATCTAACCTCCCTGAGCTTCTGCATCCTTGTGACACCTGTTGCAGGGCTAGTATGGAAATAAAAAATAACGTGTGAAAAGTATGACCATTGTGCCTGCCGCATTGTCAGTGCCTAAAAATTAAGGCTAGCAATCACTACCCACCCATGCCACTGTTACCCTTTTGATATTTCAGTTGCCCGTCTCAATCAAACCTGACCTCTCACCTATAGCTCAGCCTGTTCCCAGCTGTCAGGAACCTAAGCCATGACTCTGGTACCAGGTTTATTCTTTGGGGAAAATTGCCTTTCACCTTAAAGCAGTGTTTCTCAGATTTTAACCTGTGCAGGAATCCCCTAAAGGTCCTGTTAAATTTCAGACCTTGATGCCGTGGGTGTTGGGTGGAGCCCAGGATTCTGCACTTCTAACAAGCTCCCGGCAGTATGGATGCTCTTGGTGACAGCACCACACTTGGTCCTCTCATTCGCTCAAAGGCTTGCTTTCTATTACTACGATAACAAAAAACGGTGGAGATGAAAGATTTTCCCAGTGACAAACTTGCATTTTAACTATGGTTTCCTGCAAATTCACTTCTCTGCCACCTCCATAAATACAAGAAATAGTTCATTGATCATTTTGAACAGACAAAGAATATTTGGGGAATATTTGTGAGTGAGGAGGGATAACAGGTAAGGTTGGGGTTAAAGGAAGCTTTTTGTTAAGTTACATGTTGCAATAGCAAAAGAAAAAAAAAGAAAAAGAAAGAAAAAGTAAATAAATTAAATAATTCACCATAACTTTGAAATTCCTAAAACAGGCTAGTGAATTCTCCTCTTTTAAGAGCCTATGCTTCATCTTAAAAGTGAGTTATGAATGCCAGTATAGTATTCCTGGAGAAAATGTTGATTGACTTTTTGTGCAATTGAGCTATTAATAGGCAGTTGCTGTAGCTTTGGGAAATCAAACAAATATTGACAAAGAACACAGAAATAGCCTAGAGATTATTCCCTTTTTCCCATGGAACAACTGGGATCCTCCCATGGTAACCCTCAGGCAAACTCTGTCCTTGAGAGACATCCAATAATTGACATAATCAATTATTATTTATCCAAATTTAGAAAAATTTCTCAGGAAAAAAAATCCATTTTGTTAACGATAAGTATACATAACCCTCCCTTAATCATGTGATATCCATTTTCAAATGTGAGTATATTGAGTCACAGGGTCTAAGTATCTGGATAGGACCCTGCAGAATTATATAAGGGAAAAATATCAATCATTCGGAAACGCCCAGTTAGCCATCACCTAGAAAGACACTGCAATTGTCAGTACTTTATGCATCAGCCACCATCATCGTCATCATCACCTAAAAGGTAGATAAACCCCTCTCATTTATTACCTATGTGCACAAACATAGAAATACCTTTTGGGAGGGAATGTTATATGTAAATACAAAGGACCACATTTTAAAAAAGTTTAGGCTTAAAACAAGCTGCCATTAAAAATAGGTTGCTGAAGAATATTCCATTGTATATATACACCACAGTTTCTTTACCCATTCATCTATTGAAGGGCCTCTAGGTTGGTTCCACAATCTAGCTATTGTGAATTGAGCTAAGTTAAATGAGCCAATTCCAAAAAACCAAAGGCCAAATGTTTTCCCTGATGTATGGATGATGATATATAATGGAGGTAGGGGGAGTGAGAGTGAGAGAAGAATGCAGGAACTTTAGATTATATAGAGGTAAATGTGGAGGGGTATGAAAAATGGTGGAATGGGACAGACATCATTACCCTATGCACATGAATGATTACATGAATGGTATGAATCTACACCATGCACAACCATAGAAACGAGAAGATGTACTCCCTTTGTGTACAATGAATCAAAATGCAGTCTGTAAAAATTAAAAAAAAATATATATATATAATAAAAATAATGATGACACGGTAAATAAAAACAACTACCAATGCTGGGGTGGGGAGGATTGGTTGCTTTCTGTAATGGCATTCTTGGTTGCTTAATGAATTAGCAGCTCTAGCCTAGCCACCACCTCTGTCTTGCTGTCAGACTTTCACAGGAAAAAGTGAAATATAAGGAAATAATAAATATTACTTTCTTCCACCAGAACTGGGACTTGAGCATGTTCCCCAATCTGGGCTTAAGGGCCCTGAAGGGTAGGTAACTGGAAGCTGCTGGGAAAGGTCTTCCTCCCAGATAAAAAGGATACATGAAGGACGTGTCTTTCTTTTTCATATTGGAGTAATTTTGTGAATATATGATATGCTGGAATGAAGGCAGCCATTTTGTAATTCCTAGAGCGAAAGACAGAGGACCCAAACCAAACTCTGAGTAAAGGAGAGAAAGATGAAAAGATGGTTCTTATCAGCACTGTGGAGCTCTTGCTTCACCTGTGCAACTGCCCTTGCTTCTGGGTCCCGTGCTCTGTGAAATGACAAATACCCTTTCTGTTTCAGTCATTATTAGTGGCCCTTCTATTCCTTGCGGTCCTGAACCTCCTAGCTGGTGTTCCTGGCCTTGAGGAGAGAGTCTCCGGGATTAGCATTGGGTGTCTTGTGCAGAGTAAGCAGTGCTTTTTCAACTCTTTCCAGAGTGGTGCCGAGTGTAGTTTTGGTCAGCTGCACTTGGAAGCAGTCTGTCGCTAATGGAAGCCGTAGGAATTTGCTCTGCCAGCTCTGACCAGGCAGCCTGACCCTGCTTCCTTTCTGTGCCAAATTCCTGGTGTCAATTGTAACAAAATCTCAGGTTTGGGGCCATTGGTGGTTTTCAGAGCTTTTACTTTCATGGATAGACAGATGTTTGGGGAAGTTTATGTCTCTGAATATAGCCTATAAATTATAGTCTCTTCAGTCATATGAAGGGAATAGAATTTAAAAGCAAACTATTAACAGAAGTCACTTATGCCCTTTAAATATGGAGCCATATAGAGAGGTCTTTTCCTTAGTAATATAAACTTTTTTATTATTACATGTATTAACTGTGGTGACCTATGGTAGGTGATTGGTAAATATTTATTGGCTGCTTAAATTCTTCTGATAATCAAAGATTCTCCCTTATTCTTAGGCCCTATCCTCCTGCCTCAGAACACACTTCTTACAACAGATCTCCTGCCTTCATTCCCTTTCCTGTGTCTGTCTTGTGCTGTTGCTCAGTAACAACCATATTCAAGCATGGTTAATCTGTGTTGTCTCATTGCATTGGAACCCTGGCTGACCCTATGCCAATGTCAGCCCTGAAACCTGTCAATAAATCAACCATGAACCATGTGACCATCCATTGACAACTTCCAGGTTTCACCTGCTCTTGGAAGGGCAGAGACACCTAATTCGTCAGACACTTGATGACTCAACTCCTAGTCTCCTCCCTGCCCATCCTCACAGACAATCTGGTTTATAACTGGAGAACTCTGCACCCCTTGATCTCATGCTTTGTTCACCACGCTGAACTTCTGCCACCAGCAATTGTCCCTGTCCTGGGTTTCGTTCCTCTCCCCAGCCACCCACAAGTGGACATGAGTGATGCCTGCTCTGACCTTCCTGCCTCTCTACTACATAACTGGTGGTACCCTGCAGAATTTCAATATATGCTGGACACACTGCATTGGTTTTGGGAACTGTTTGGATTTGGAAGAAAAGCAAACAAATGCGGGGCAGGAATCAAAAACTAACTGAGGCTAATGGGATGATTAGGAATAATGGAGGAGACATAGAGGAAAGAACCTATAAGAAAAAGCATTTTGAGAAAGGAGGGTAAGTTCACTTTTAAGAGCTGATGATGAGTACAGCTTTGGCTATATCTGAGGGTGATATTAAAATACTGAATTAGATATGACATGCCATCAACCAATCAGCACAGATGCCAGCATCAGGCTGTGGGCACCTATCAGCCTAGGATATATCATGTGGACTGGAGGGAGCTGGAAGAACAAGTTACTAGAAGTTCAGAGAGCTCTGGCTGAGCCAGGTTCAGTAAACCACAGATAAACTTCTCAGCTGAACTTCAGCCTCATTTTCCCTTGCCCTTCCTGCTGGAAGTTAGACTGTGTGTATATGTCAGTGGGTAACTAACCTTTTCCACCCCCTTTTCAACCTTTGATTGTCTTTAAAGTTACCTTCAGACTCCTATTAAAGCACTCCATTGTGCTCATCCTTGTACCATTTTTCACAACTTTGTAAGAGCAAGGCCAGCTCTCTCCCCTTCAGTGAGTGAAGACCTCTTTTATCCTCACAAATGAGAGGGTCGACTGCTATGGACTTATGCAAATTCAGTTTTTAACCTGCCAGTCAAAGAATAGGGCATAGAGATTAATTCTTAAGATGTTTTTTCAGCTTTTGAATTTTGTGTTCCAGGGAGAATGTTTTTGATTTTTCTTTTTGCCAGATTTGATGTATACGTAAAGATGGAGAGTTAATTGTTAGCTGTGGGCATTCAAATAAGGTGAGGGTTTTTATTTCCCCATTTAGAAAGGACATACTTATTGCCTAAGGATTTAACTCTGGATTAGTAGTTTCTGATTCAAATTGAAAATACAACAAATGTCAAATAACCAAATTAGGTGCATTGGGGACCACTCATTAGAGCAGAGAGTTAGCTAGCTAATGAAAAAGCCTCTAGCAGGGGAAGCAAGGAAGCCCAATTCCAGTTCCACTTCTGCAAGTACCATGCTGGGAGCTCAGAGTAGGAGACTTTGATTTTCCCAGATTCCTTTAGTTCTAGCTCTGATCAAGGAGAAATGCAAACTTGCTTCCCCATTTACCTCACAGGTGCGTAGGAGGTGTGCGTGGCAGGAAAGCACCAGCTTGTGCATCTCCCAGCACCTCAGGCTGACTATGAGCTTTTGTCCTTTTGTTTCAACTGGCTTAATGGGCCTAAGGTCCTTGAAAGCAGGCCTGTTTGTCATGCAAGGCAGTCCCTTGCCTGTTCAGTGGAGACAGACTGCCACCTCAGAATCCCCAGGTCTTGACTCTGCCATGAGATTTGCCAAGTGATGACATGAACACCCACTCAAACGTCTGGGAAATGTCTGCCTCGTCAGTGTGGCTTGTGATGCATCTCCGCCCCACTCTCTGGCACTCATTTCTTGACTGACCTTGCTCCAATCCCAGAAGTAAGCCTTCTGGCCTTGACTCTGCTGGCAGAATCAGCCATCTCCTCTGAATGTTCAAAATGCCCCACTTGGCCAGCATTTTCCTGGATGAGTGGCAAGGAGTAGGAGGAGATCATTCTTAGTGATCTTCTTAAGAATGCATTTGTACCTGGCTTTAGGCCCAGGGTTATCTGCAAGGAATAATGTGCTGGCTGACTGCTACATTTGCAGCGATAAGTGTAATGGATTTCTCAATGTTTTGAGGTATATTCTTTACAGTTAAGATTAACTTCATGAAAACACTTGCTATTCCATGCCTGTAACCATTTAACTATACCTAAGTTTTTTCCTACCTTGTAATATAAATCTTTGCTTCACTTCTGTTGTCATCTCTAGCTTCTGCATCGGCACAACCACCTTTCACTGCCTAACTGCTGAAAAGGTAAAATGTATTGGTTGTGCTGATTTCTTCATCACCTATTGTCATAGTAATCTGGTTCCACTTCTGACAAACAACTGTGCTTTTTTACCGGCCCCATGTCATTTTCTTAGTTATACCCCTTTAAATGTCTTGGAGGCACTTCACACTATTAATATTACCTTAATTTCTTAAAGATGTGTTCAAGGCTCTGTCTCAGTAACCCTGGATTCTCTCCTCCTCTCTTCTACTCTTCCTTCTCTCTTGTGTTGCTCCCCACTTATCATGTTGACCACTAAACCAAGGCTTTGTCCTTGATCCTGTGTCCATCCTTTCTCAAAATTAATACTTTCATCAAAATGGTGGTGACTCTGCATTAATGTTTTAAACTTTGCTCTTTCATATAAAACCTACTCCATACCTCCTAACTACTCACTATTCTCTTGGATATCCACTCTCCCTTCCTGAGTTCTCCACTCTTGAAAAACAGACTGATTGGGTTTAAATCTTGGATCTGGTTGGGCGTGGTGGTGCACACCTGTAATCCCAGTGGCTTGGGAGGCTGAGGCTAAAGGATCAAGAGTTCAAAGCCAGCCTCAGCAAATGCAAGGTGTTACAGTGAGACCCTGTCTCTAAATAAAATACAAAATAAGGTTGGGGATGTGGCTCAGTGGTCAAGTGCCCCTGAGTTCAATTCTCAGTACTTCCCTGCCCTCCAAAAAACACCTTGGATCTGATCACTTACTTACTCGGATCTGGGCAAATTACCTTATATTGCCTCAATTCCTTCAACTGGAGAATTGATGGTGGTGGTGATAATGAAGTCTATCTTCATGGATTTAATGAGTGATACATGGAAAGGGTTTAAAACAACATTCTGGCACCACAATGCATTCTAAGAAAATGTTGGACTATTAGTCATTATCTATAATTCTGCCCTCTCTTTGATTTTTGTATGTAAGTAATAATTATTAATTAATAATGCCCCTATTTCCATCTTTACTTTATTTCCACTCTTTGAATGAATGACCTTAGAGCTAGAATGTCAGAACCCACCCCTGTGCTGTATGTTGGACCACTTACTAGGTAACTTCTCAGTTCAAAAAATGTTCCTAGTATTAATAAATCACATTAAAATATTCAATTAGATATCCAAGGCTTAGTATCAACTGTTCCTACTTTGGTAGTCACCTATTGTTCTGCTACTCAATATATAAACTTCCACTCCAGTTCAGACAAGCAACTTCCCTATTCCTGAAGATGCCACAACATTTCCAACACCTGAAAAAGTTATTTAGATGGCAACCTCTGCCTTGGAGAAGAGAGGTGGGGGAGCATGGTAGCATACTCATGAGCCCCACTTATTGGCTACCCTTGATTCCTCTTACAAATGTATTTTATTTTTATTTTTTTTTAATTTTTACAGACTTCATTTTGATTCATTATACACAATGTGCTTGATGTGCATTCGTACCATTCATGTAATCATACGTGTACATAGGGTACTGATGTTTGTCTCATTCCATTTACAAATGTATTTTAAATTGATCAATTTTGAAAGAAGAAAATCTTTGAAACAGAAAGTTCTAGAGGAAAAAAAATGATGTAAAAACTAGAAATACCCAGTTCATATTATCAGTTCTCTACACTTGCTAAAGGAAGGTATTGTTTCACTGATTAAACACTTACAGTGTGCCAGACATGATTAGTAAACACAACTAGCCTTCTAGTTTCCTGTAGTTGCCATTCAGTCACAGTTTTCTGTATTAAGACAAAGATCTGAAGAGTACACTATGATCTCTAATGTCTCTTTTAGAAGAAGAAAATTTGGTTCCAGGTTATATTGCACAAGATGCATTTCCAAGTTCACTAAACTACCATTTGCGTGGTAATTATTAAACAACATATATTTATTGAATTACAAATATATTCAAGGTACTGTTTTAGTCCTGTTGGGAATTCAAAGAATATAACATGTTACTGCACTCTATGTTTTTGACTTGGCAGTATTTTCAGCACTGTATGTAATTTAAATTTTTTTCTGAAAAAAAAAATCTGCATAGTTGAAAGTGTCAAATACTACTACAAGAATTATAATTTAAAGAAATCAATCTCTTGCTGCACACTGCCTTGAGTGTTATTATCCAGAGGCAACATATTCAGTTCTCACAGGTGTTTGTTGTGCTGTTTAACTCACTATTTCTAAATAACATGTCTTGAGTTTTTGATTCTTGCAAAATGAGAATTTAGCTTCCATTACTCCCAAATTCTGGTACTTTTTAATTTTTTTGTGGTGATGGGGATTGATCCCAGGGCCTTGTACATACTAGGCAGTGCTTTACCACTGAACTATATGCCTGGGTTCTCTTTTTCTCTTTTAAATGACAATTATATCATATCTTTTGATAGATACTCAAGGTTTATGTTACTGCATTTATATAAACATTATTCCATTCATTAAGTAGTATGATTACAATCTCTTCCTTCTACAACTCTCTGTTGAATAGTTAATAATAATTTCCTTTTCTCTTAAAAAATAGTATGCTTTTCTAATTCTAATTTTCAAAAAAAAACTATAAAACCTTTTTCAATATGGTCAAACTTGTTAAATAATCTCTCAGTTTCATCCTGTTTATTCCTTTATTACCAGAAACTCTCTTTCTTTGGAATTTTCAATGTTCAAATTATGGACTGATAGCTTTTGTTCAAATATGGACTGATAGCTTCCTGTTTTCTGAAATCATCATCATAGGAAGTTTCTTTATAAGCATCTTGAGTTGGATCCATGTTTTCCTCTCACTCATTTTATTTAATTAATTAGTTATTTTTTTACTTCCTTAATTTCAGTATTGGGGATCAAACCCAGGGCTTTACACATGCTAGGTAAATGCTCAACCACTGAGCTACATCGCTAAATCTGTTTTGATTTTTTGAGGAAATCCTTTGTTAACTTCCTGTGAAGGGGTTCATGAGAACACATTTTTTGTTTTTGTTTTGAACCCAGGGTCTTGTGCTTGCCAGGCAATCACTCTATGAACTGAGCTATATCCCCAGCCTGATAATACATTTTTGAGATGTCTTGTGTAGCTTCAAACTTAAGTGATAACTTGGCTGGGTATAGAACTCCAAAAATCATTGTTCATAAAATTTTTAAAAAATTTTTACAGACTTCATTTTGATTCATTGTACACAAAAGGTGTAGAAATTTTCATTTCTATGATTGTGCATGATGTACATTCATACCATTCATGTTAATCATACATGTACAAAGTTTTGAAAGCACTTGTGTTGTCTTTCAATTTTCAAGGTTGTTGCTGGTAATTTCAACAATTTGTTTACATCTCTCTTCTACTGTTATCATTTCTTTGACTTGGTGACATTTTAGCCTTTAGAACTTAAAAACTAGTTTTGGGGTTGGTTGGAGATAATTACATGCATAAAATGTTCTATTATTACTCAGGAGTCTTTAGTGTCATATCTGAAAGGCTCAATTACATCATGGTGTAGAGTACATTCTTGGAGGAGTGGAGGGAGTACAGGGGATTGAACTCGACCACTGAGGCACATCCCCAGCCCTATTTTGTGTTTTAGAGACAGGGTCTCACTGAGTTGCTTAGTGCCTAGCTGTTGCTGAGGCTGGCTTTGAACTCTTGATCCTCCTGTCTCAGCCTCTAGAACTGCTGGGATTACAGGTGCACACCACTGTGCCTGGCTAGAAGAATTCTGGGATGGTCATGTACTATTTAGGAACTATTATTTTCATATGCTGCTTGTTCCTGTCTTTTGTTGGAAATTAATTGCCCCAGTCTCAGTGCAACCTATCTCCTTCTTCATCACTTTTAGTATAGAGAGAATCATGTCATTTTTACCATTTTAATAATGTATCTGCCTCTATTAATATTTTTAAATATCTTCATTGGGATATACCTTGTATATATAAATTTATGTATTTAGTTGTACAATTCAATTCTTAAAAAATTTACAGAAATGTACAGCAAGTACAATAATCTGTTTAATCATCTTCAAGCTAAACTTTTTATCCTAGCAGTAATTTCCACTTACCTCTTGTTCCTGCATTCCATAACTTATTTTCTCTCTGTATAGATTTGCCTACTCTGACATTTCATTTTGATGGAATCATGCAATATGCAGTCTTTTTGACAGTTTTTTTCCATTTAATTCCTTTCTATGGCCAAATGATTCTATATTTTAAGTTTTCCAAAGACAGGTCTCTGTTTTCATCTTTGTGTGCCCAACACTGAGAATAGTATCAAGGAGCTGTTAGTATCTAGCATTTGTTTATTAAAATAGATGACTAATTCTAAACCTAGTTTCGAATCTTTCCTCACAGTCCTACTTTTAAAAAGTTTATCTGACCATGGCCAATATTAACAATAAAGCTTCTTATGTCAAAAATGTTTGATGAATTTGAGGACAAAAAATTTAAAAAGTATTCCAAATACAGATTGTTCTTAGTTCATCTTCAGAGTAGGAATAGCATTCTAGCCACCACCACCTTCTTCATGACTCAGGTCTTCCTTAGGATTCCAGGTCTGTAACTCAAGCATTTAAGTTCACATTAACAGATCATGGTGAGATTGGAGTAAGTACACATTTTCTGCTAGGTCTGGAGTCTCTTTACTTTCCTGAAGGAGATGGCGTTGGTCACTAAACTAATAATTTAGTTCTTGTGAAACTGCTCTGATTTAGCACCATAATAATGTTTTTCTTCCCTTTATATCAAAAAGTATTTTGGTCTTTCAATTCTTTTTATTTCTTTGAAGTCAAATGTGATTAGATCAAGTCTAGGTCCTGGCATTTCTTCTGGTGCTTTGTCAAAAAGGTCAAGTGTTTGTGGACTGGTTTCATTCTGTCTCCTTGACCAGTCAACATCTGGGAGGCAGAGAACTGTATGAAGTCCCACACTATGCTTTGCTGGATCCCCCCAAACCTTCCACCTTCAAAAGAAAGCACACATATGCTATGGTTTAGGAAGTTCTCCAACTTCAGTATGTAAGGATGATCCAAGAGTCAGCTTGAAGAAGAAGGGAGAGAATAAATGAATGCCTCAAACTCACCTTTCTGTGGTTCTGAAGTATTTCAAGTTCTCACATGTTGATACTAAAATACATGGAAGGTAGTGATAGGATGAGTATGAATTGAGTAGATATGAAAATTAAATTTGTATCTATATGTGAGCTAGAGTTTCTGTCTTTGTTTGATATGTTTATGGATTTAAAAATAAGGGTTTAAACTTTAAAGTAGTTTAACAGACTTAAATTATTTTGAACAGTTGGAAATCTGCAGTAACATCAAAGGTGATGCTACTTCTTCATGGCAAGAGATCAGGGGGCTTATGTCCTTATGACTGATGTTAAGTCAAAAAAAATTTTTTTCTGAACACACACACAGAGAAAATAGTTTTTAAAATAAATCTTTTTATTGTGAATTCAAGGGCTATGAAAAAGCTCTAAATGCCTCTATAGGAGAACTCAAACTCAACAATGCAAACATCTGACTTCGTTCTTATGTTTCTTCCTCAAAAAGATGTGAAGGACAGAGGGGAAAGTTTGCCTATTTTTATCCGTGGAATAAGGTCACTAAACATGTTGTGTCAGTGAATTCAAAGCCCCATCTTTTAAAAATATTTCTATATAGCATATGTGGTCTTCTTTTTCCTACAATTCAAGAGTGACATGGGTTCTGTAACTATTATTTTCCTGGTTGGTTATAAGGGTCTGAATTTTGGTTGACATTTCTGAAATAAATATAGCTACTGCAGCACTAGCATTCTGATTTAGAAATCTGACTACATTAGAAGAAAATTAACCTTTTCAAAAAGCCACTGTTCTTAGGAATGATTTTAATCAAATGAGTCTTAAATGTTGTACCTGCATATACAATTTTTGGAGAGATTGTAACTCCCCAGTGATCTGCTTTTTGAAGGAGGAAAAAAAGCATCAAATAAACTATGGAAAAAGTAACTATGAAAATTGTAAAGAGGATGATAAATGGAGCTATGTTTTTTTAATGGAAATAATTTTTATAGTAACATCAGGTTCAGAAATCAAAGAAACATTTTATTTTAAGAGTTTTGAACAATTTAAAGAAAAAATCATGTTGTCTTAATATTCAGTAAATTATATGTTCTCTGTTGTCATCACCCATGACACACCTATTAATTCATTTATTTCCTGTTTGACAGGCACTTAAACTATCTAAACACAAACACTGAGGGCAAGGTTAGGGAGCTCTTAAAGAGAAGTACCAGATCTATTGCACACAACACACTGTTAAAATATTATGCGCCTTGCATACATATTTAACATTTGGGTGAAAATTACAGCGCACACTGTTTTCGGTCTACAATCTCAAGTATGCCAGTTATATTCTTACTCTCGTTTTTACTTTCTCTCAATTAGCTTAAGGATGCCCAAGTACCATTCTCATCAGTTTATGGAAAATTTCACCTCAGGAATTCTCGGGACCCTTTCTTATCTTGAGTCAGGTCAAGATGCTGGTGTCTTATGGATTGAATTGATTCACCTTAAAAGACACGTTGAAGTCCTCACCTGTAGTAGTGCAGAATGTGACCATGGAAATAGGCCACTGCAGATGTAATTAGTTAAGATGAGGTTATAATGAAGTAGCATGAGCCCTTCATTCACTGTGATTGATGTCCTTATGACAGGAGGGGTGGAACACAGAGAGAAGACAGTCATGCGATGATGGGGGAGAGACCAGATTGAGACATCTACCAACAGGATCACATAGGTTTGCCAGTGTCACTGGGAGTGGCAAGAAAGGATCCTCCATTACCTTGATTTCAGACTACTAGGCTCAAGAACTGCGAATACCAGTTTGTGGAATTTAGTAAAAGCCTTAGGAGATGAATACAAAAAATAATGCAAGGTGTTGGAGTTGGGTGACTGGATGGGTGGTTTCTGGACTCCTGGTCTCATAGATCATGCTGAGCAGATAATTGTCCCGTTCATGTGACCTTGCAGACCTTGTGGTTCCTGCTGTTTCTATACCATGCTTGCACCTCGGGCATCTTTAGGAGCAAGAACTCAACCAATCTCTGCTCTCTACCTGGAACCTCTGGCAGTCACCTGGGAAGCCCCATACTCCCTGTCACACTGCACAGGAGGCCTGTGCTTGCTTTCCCTAACCCAGCGAGGATTTTAAGTATTTTCTAGGGATGGGGGTAGCCCCTCTCTTCCGCCTTTTAATTTTTCAAGTTACCCTGTTTCTTTTTTCAACATTTATGTCCCCTCTTACCTTTTCCTCTAGTCTTGAAAATTCTCCTAAGGGACTAGGCTTTTGGAAAATATTAAGGAAAAAGTCTCCCTCTGTTTTCCAACCCTGAGGCAATGAAGCTGCAAACAATTGGAGGAGAGCCTGATGGGGTAAATTGAGGAAGGAGAAAGTAGAAGACACAAGTAGGAAATTAACATTCAGTCACAAAATTATTAACAAGATTACATTAAATTTTTCAACAGATTTTAAAACTGTTTATCTGGTCTCCTAAAGTCTGGAGAATAAATTAAATTTAGCAGATCAGGGGCTAAGAGAGTAGTCTTTGATACAATGCTTCTATGATGGGAAACACTAAGGTCTTTCTCTCCAAGATTCCATTTTAGAAAATTTTTTTTCATGAATAATTGAATCAATCACATATACATACATTACTGATCATCAGATGATGAATATGTTGATTTTTAGGACAGGGAACACAACCAGAAACAACAAATGAAAAGCCAGTTACCTTGCTCTTCTAAGTTAGTAATTACAAAGCCAGCTCTGAGTTATTTAGGCTCTTATTAAAAATCCTCACCCTGACTTCACTCCTGGACACTGCCATCTGGAGTAAGACCAGGCGATCTATGGGTTTTCAAAGTTCCTGGATGATTTTGCCAATTTGAAAAAGCCCTTTTCTAGAAGATGAAATGAATTTAGTAATCTGAGCAATGATTGTTAATATATGTGTAATCCAAATAACACATATACTTAATTTCTGCTATAGTCCAAAAAACCATCCACAGGATTCCTTTTAAAAGGTTATACTAGTGTATGTCTTGTTTTTCAATCCACAATTAGCATGTAAAAGGACTTCTTAGCTTCTTGTATATAATCATTTTTTAAAATTTTATTTTTATAGACTGTATTTTGATTCATTGTACACTAATGGCGAGCAACTTTTCATTTCTATGGTTGTACATGATGTAGATTCACACTATTCATATAATGGTACATGTACGTAGGGTAACAATGTCCATCTCATTCCACTATCTTTCCTGTTCCTGCCCCGCCCCCTGTCATTTCCCTCTACACAATCCAAATTTCCTCCATTCTTCTCTTACCCACTTCCCCTCCCCCCACTATGTATCATCATCCACTTATTGGAGAAAACATTCGACCTTTGGTTTTTTGGCATTGACTTATTTCACTTAGCATGATATTCTCCAACTCCATCCATCTACCAGCAAATGCCATAATTCTATTCTTCTTTATGGCTGAATAATATTCCATACACATACCACGGTTTCTTTATCCATTCATCTAGTGAAGGGAATCTAGGTTGGTTCCACAATCTAGCTATTGTGAATTGAGCTGCTATAAACATTGATGTGGCTGCCTTACTGTAGTATGCTAATTTTAAGTCTTTGGGTGTATACCAAGGAGTGGGATAACTGGATCAAATGGTGGGTCCATTCCAAGTTTTCTGAGGAACCTCCATACTGCTTTCCAGAGTGTCTGCATGAATTTGCAACTCCACCAGCAATGTACAAGTGTGCCTTTTCCCCCACATCCACGCCAAAACCTATTATTGCTTGTGTTTTTGATAATAGACATTCTAATTGGGGTGAGGTAAAATCTTATGGTGGTTTTAATTTGCCTTTCTGTAATTACTAGAGATGATGAGCACTTTTTCATATATTTGATGATTGTCTATATATCTTCTGTGAAGTGTCTGCTCAGTTCCTTAGCCCATTTATTGATTTGGGTGTTTTGTATTTTTGGTGTAAAGTTTTTAAGGTTTTTATAAATTTTGGAGATTAGTGCTCTGTCTGAAGTGTGTGTGGGAAAGATTTTCTCCCACTCTGTAGGCTCTCTTTTCACATTATTGATTGTATCCTTTGCTGAGAAAAAGCTTTTTAGTTTGAATACATCCCATTTATTGATTCTTGCTTTCATTTCTTGCACTCTGGCAGTCTTTCTAAGAAAGTCTGGTCCTAAGCCAACATGATGAAGGTTCAGGTCTACTTTTTCTTCTATTAGACGCAGGGTCTCTGGTCTAATTCCTAGGTCCTTGATCAATTTTGAGTTTTATGCAGGGTGAGAGATAGTGGTTTAATTTCATTTTTTTACATATGAATTTCCAGTTTTCCCAGTACCATTTGTTGAAGAGTTTATCTTTTCTCCATTGTTTGTTTTTGGCTCCTTTGTGTAGTATGAGATAATTGTATTTATGTGGGTTTGTCTCTGTGTCTCCTATTCTGTACCATTGGTCTACCTGTGTATTTTAGTGCCAATGCCATGCTCTTTTTGTTATGATTGCTCTGTAGTATAGTTGAAGGTCTAGTATTGTGATACTTCCTGTATCACTCTTCCTGCTCAGGACTGCTTTGGCTATTCTGGATCTCTTATTCTTCCAGATGAATTTCATGATTGCTTTCTTTATTTCTGTGAGGAATGTCATTGGGATTTTAATTGGAATTGCTTTGAATCTGTAAGTGTCTTTGATAGTATGGCCATTTTGACAATATTAATTCTGCCCATCAAAGAACATGGGAGATCTTTCCATCTTCTAAAGTTTTATTTAATTTCTTTCTTTAGTGTTCTGTAGTTTTTATTGTAGAGGTCTTTCACCTCTTTTATTAGATTGATTCCAAAATATTAATTTTTTTTGAGGCTATTGTAAATGGAGTAGTTTTCCTAATTTGTCTTTCAGAAGATTTATCACTTAGGAATAGAAATGCATTAGATTTATGATTGTTGATTTTATATCCTGCTACTTTGCTGAATTCATTTATTAATTCTAGAAGTTTTCTGGCACAGGATTTGGATCCTCGAAATATAGAATCATGTCATCAGCAAATAGTGATAGCATGAGTTCTTTTCCCATTTAAATCCTTTAAATTTCTTTGGTCTAGTTGGTCTCACTAGTATTTCAAGGAGATGCTGAATAAAAGCGGTGAAAGAGGGCATCCCTGTCTTGTTCCAGTTTTTAGAGGGAATACTTTTAATTTTTCTCCATTTAGAATGATGTTGGCCATGGGCTTAGCATAGGTAGCCTTTAAAATGTTGAGGTATGTTCCTACTATCCCTATTTTTTTCAGTGTTTTGAGAATGTAAGGGTGCAGTATTTTATCAAATACTTTTTCTGCATCTATTTATATAATCATATGATTCTTAACTTTAAGTCTATTGATGTGGTGAATTACATTTATTGATTTCTATATGTTGAACCAACCTTGCATACCTGGGATGAATCCCACTTGATCATGGTGCACTATCTTTTTAATATGTTTTTGTATGGGATTTGCCAGAATTTTGTTAAGGATTTTTGCATCTATGTTCATTAGGAATATTGGTCTAAAGTTTTCTTTCCTTGATGAGTCTTTGTCTGGTTTTGGTATCAGGGTGATACTAACTTCATGGAATGAGTTTGGAAGGGTTCCCTCCTTTTCTATTTCTTTATTAGTTCTAGAAGTTTTCTGGTGGAGGATTTGGATCTTCTAAATATAGAATCATGTCATCAACAAATAGTGATAGCTTGAGTTCTTTTTTTCCTATTCATATCCTTCTAATTTCTTTGTTCTAATTTTAATTTCTTTGGTCTAATTAATTCTTTGGAATACTTTGAGGAGTTTGGTATTAGTTCTTCTTCAAAGGTCTTCCAGAATTCAGCTGAGAATCTGTCTGGTCCTGGGCTTTTCTTTATTGGTAGGCTTTTGATGGCTTCTTCTATTTAATTGCTTGAAATTGATCTGTTTAAATTGCGTATGTCCTGATTCAGTTTGGGAGGATCACATATCTCTAGAAATTTGTCAATGTCTTTGAGATTTTCTATTTTGTTGGAGTGTAGATTTTCAAAGTAGCTTCTAATTACGTATTTCAATGGTGTCTGTCGTGATCTTTCCTTTTTCATCATGAATCCTTGTAATTTGACTTTTCTCTCTCTCTTCATTAGTGTGGCTAAGGATTTATCAATTTTGTTTATTTTTTCGAAGAACCAACTTTTTGTTTTGTCAATTTTCCGAATTGCTTCTTTTGTTTCTATTTCATTGATTTCAGCTCTGATTTTAATTATTTCCCTTCTATTACTTTTGAGGTTGATCTGTTCTTCTTTTTCTAGCGCTTTGAGCTGTAATGTTAGGTCATTTATTTGTTGACTTTTCATTCTTTTATTGAATGTACTCCGTGCAATGAGTTTTCCTCTTTGTACTGCTTTCTTAATGTCCCAGAGATTTTCATATGTTTTATCATTGTTCATGTTTACCTCTTAGAATGTTTTATCTCCTCCCTGATGTCTTCTGCTATCCATGCACCATTCAGTAGTATATTATTTAGTCTCCAGGTGTTGGAGTAGTTTCTGGTTTTTATTTTATCATTGATTTCTAATTTCATTCCATTATGATCTGACAGAATACAGGTAGTATCTCTATTTTTTTGTATTTACTAAGGGCTGCTTTGTGGCATAACATATGGTCTATTTTAGAGAAGGACCATGTGCTGCTGTGAAGAAAGTGTATTCTCTCATTGATGGATGGAATATTCTATGTATGTCTGTTAAGTCTAAGTTATTGATTGTGTTATTCAGTTCTATAGTTTCTTTGTTCAGTTTTTATTTGGAAGATCTATACAGTGGTGAAAGTGGTGTATTAAAGTCACCCAGTATTATTATGTTGTGGTCTATTTGGTTCCTGGAATTGAGAAGGATTTGTTTGATGTACATGGATGGGCCATTGTTTGGGGCATAAATATTTATGATCATTATGTCTTCTTGATTTATGGTTGCCTTAAGCATTATGAAGTGACCTTCCTTATCCCTTCTGACGAACGTTAGCTTAAAGTCCACTTTGTCTGATAGAGGGATGGAAAGTCCCGCTTTTTGCTGAGTCTGGATGTGTGGTATGTTTTTTCCCATCTTTCTATGAGATGAGTCTCTTGAAGGCAGCATATTTTTGGGTCTTTCTTTTTAATACAACCTGCCAGTTTTTGCCTTTTGATAAATGAGTTTAGGCCATTAGCGTTCAGGGTTATTATTGAAATATGATTTGTATTCCTGGTCACTTTGGCTTATTTTCGGTTTTTGACTTGACTTGGTTTCTCCTTTGATTGGCTTTTCCTTTAGGGTAGTTCCTCCCTTTGCTGACTTCCATTGTTGTTTTTCATTTCCTCGTAGAATATTTTGCTGAGAATGTTCTGTAGTGGAGGCTTTCCATTTGTAAATTCTATTAACCTTTGTTTATCACAAAGGATTTCATCACCAAATCTGAAGGTTAGTTTTGCTTGGTATAAGATTTTTGGTTGGCATCCATGTTCTTTCAGATCTTGAAATATGTTGTTCCAGGTCCTTCTGGCTTTTAGGGTCTGGACTGAGAAATCTTCTGATATCCATATTGGTTTCCTCCCATATATAATCTGATGCTTTTCTCTTGCAGTCTTTAAAATTATATCTTTATTTTGTATGTTAGGCATTTTTATTATAATGTGCCTTGGTGTGGATCTGTTGTAATTTTGTATATTTGGTGTTCTGTAAACTTCTTGTATTTGATTTTCCATTTCATTCTTCAGGTTTGGGAAATTTTCTGACATATTTTCATTGCATAGATTGTTCATTCCTTTGGTTTGTATCTTTGTGCCTTCCTCAATCCTAATAATTCTTAAATTTGGTCTTTTCATGATATCTCATTATACTTGGAGTTTCCATACATGATTTCTTGCTGTCCTCTCTGTTTGGTCAACTTTATTTTCAATATTATTTTGTCTTCATTGTCTGACGTTCTGTCTTCCAAATGATCTAGTCTGTTGGTGATGCTTTCTATTGAGTTTTAAATTTGGTTTATTGTTTCCTTCATTTCAAGGATTTCTGTTTGTTTTCTTTTTCAGAATCTCTCTTTATTGCAATTATCTTTTTCTTTCTGCATCTGCTCTTTTAATTATTTATTGGAGTTATTATTCATTGCCTGCATTTGCTCTCTTATCTCATCCTTTGCTTCATGGATCATTTTAATTAAGTACATTCTGAACTCCTTTTCTCACATTTCTTCTACCATGCTGTCACTGGATTCTATTAATAGAGCATCTTGGTTTGTTTGGGATGCTTTCTTCCCCCAGTTTTTCATGTTGTTCATGTATCTTGCCCCTTTAGCAGTGCAGATCTGAGGTATTACAATCCCCCCCCCCATAAACTTATAGTGACTCTGCAGGTTTCCAATACTTCGCCTTCAAGGGAGAGATCAATATTAGCAGCACCCAATACAAACAATATGCAGCCATAAACCAAATAGCCCTGTGAAGTTGCTAACAGTATTGTCATAATATATAGAGAGGATGAGTTTGATTATTATCTACAGTATAACCAACAGGCTTGCAAAAAGACCTAATATTTCTAATGGTGGACAAAGAGGATGGGTAGGGACGTAGGATGTAACTGTTAATGGGATAGGAAGAGTGAAAGTGGAATCAAAAGAAATTGGGTGTTAGCATGAGAAAGGGGAGAAAGAGAATCTGAGGAAACAGGTAAACAAAAGGAAAATAGAGTGAAAAAATAAAGAATAAATAAAAAATTAAAAATTTAAAAAGACAAAAATCTACTACACAACATTCCTATACTATTCGAACCTCCCATTCTTCAGTAGCCTGATGCATGAGAGGTACCTGACAATGAGCTTCCAGTCTCCCACAGGAGTCTCAGGGTGGGAGTTGCCTCACCTACTAATGGAGGTTTCTGCTTTGGGAATAATCCATGATGGCTGCAGCAGCTTCTGAATGCATTGGTAGATGGGGAACCCCAGGCCACATGCGACCCAGTTGGGCTGGGGTCCTGAAAAGTGTGGGGCTTGGGTACGCCAGCATCCTCATAAATCTTTTCTACTGTCCCATCAGGCTGGTATGATGGTTTCTTACTGTTTCATAAAAGGAACAACCAAGACCATTTCTAAATGACACCAGAAGTTAGTTACCAAGACATTTCTAAATATCTTTAGCAGAATAAACCTAGATGTGTCCTTCTGTATTACCCTATGTCTTGGAGTGCCTATTTAGCCCATAATTGACACTATCTAGTCCTCTTACCATAATTAGCATTTCTGAAACTCGTCATCAAAGAATTCTAAATTAATTATGCCATTCACTAATAAAAAGGGCTCATTTTCAATGGAGGACCATTTTTAAAATACTTGCTCCAATGCAAGAATGTCATGTGCTTCAGCAAGTATCCTGGGCATGCACGTGAATCTGTGTGTGTGTGGTAAGTATGCTTACTGCACTGTCTTTTCATATTCCTGCTAAGATATTATGCCAATCAGGCACAATGATGCACCAATACAAGGGCAAAACTCGGATGAATTGCTTCACTGCATGTTCCTTGTAAGTTCAGAATAGTTCATCTGGGAGATTTAGGAAGGCATGAAACAACGTCTCTTCAGGCACTAAAATACACTGTAGATAATTCATTTAAGATAATGATATACATATTAAGAAGAACCTACCAAAAAGACACTGTCTAGTTAATTGTATAACAAAAAAGAGTCTGTGTTGGTTTAGGGATTTAATACAGAGCCCAGTTCACAGAACCCAAGTGGTGATGGAAGGCTTTGAGGAAAGAAAGGAAAGGAATGCTTACCAAGCCAACTGAAGCTTATCACTTTCCCAGAAGTCATGGTATTTAGAAATGTTTGTGTAAGAAGCAATAAAACCCAGCAGGCTGGTGCCTATGGAGCTGCTGGCATGTGTTGTCTATGCAGCTTGCAGATTGGCTCTGTGATCCGCCATGTGGAGGCCAGAGAAACTACTGGGTCCTTGGACCAGCTGCTGGGCTAGCATCAGGGTAGCAGAAAACAAAATTTGACAAAAATATCAGCTTTGACCTCAGTGCCATCTTCTTTTCTCCTCACTTCCTGATCCTAGGTGCTGCAGTGTGTGTCTGGGGGTGTGTGCTGACTTTTGAAAGACATTGGCAGGGTGCTTGGGATTGCTTTGCCCTCTCACGTGGCTGTTCTTCTCCCCAAACACTCTGGCTCAGTTGCTTCTTTGCTTTGTTTTGCTTTTCTATTTTGACCTAAATCTGTGTCCATTGTTCTTCACTGGTCCTCAGAGACTCACATCTGCCTACTCTGATGGAATTCAGGTGTAAACGCGGAGTGCTTCAGAAAAAGAGCGAAGGCTTTTACTGCAAAATGTCTTCAGAAGTGTTTCTGAGAAGATTGTGTAAGACAGACTATTTGTCACAAACACTGCTCTTGTCCATGTAAGAATTTTAAGGAGAAATGAATTCTGGTTAGGTTTGGAGTATATCTAAATGCTATCATTCAGTTCATTAACTTATTCTAAAATACTTTGCTAAAAGAAATGAACACTTGCTTTGTAAAAAGATTAACATATTTTAGGCAAATCAATGTCACTCATTCTGGATTTTATCTTATCATTTGTAAATATGAGGCTGCTAGGAAGTGTGAGATAGGTTGACAGTTTTGCGTAGGTTGTGCATTGAACAATCCAAGGGTATACCATTTATACAGCTGTCTTTGAGTAATGACAAAGTGACTCACCTTTCTACTGGAAATTGAATCTCACAGAAAGAGTCTTCCAAAATTAGATTCATATGTGTAGAAAAAGACCCTATGAACATCAGACAAGCTGGTCACTATTAAAATTATAGTTCTGGAAAGGTATTTTCTCATTTAGGAACTGAATGTTTCATGATTCTCAACTTTCACCAATGTTAAATGGACTATGAAGTTAAATGTTAAATTTCACATGAATAGCAGGAGTTGTTCCTTGCCCAGCCTCCATTACTAACCACTTTTGATTCATAGTTTTTCTTCATGTATTTTCTCTACATTCTGAAATTGCATATTTAGACTTCTTTTACTTGATTTATCTTTTATCTCTTGACTTTCTATTTACCATGAAAGATGGATGGGAATTTAGTTTTCTTAAAACACCCCTTTCCCTTTTCAGTCCCACCCCATCTTCCTAATGGAATTATATCATCAAGTGAAGCTAGGTAGAAATTCAGTGTTTATATTGTCCTGAAGAAGATTTTTAGTCATAATTGAGTCATGTGTGTACTATTATATTTCCTTTTCTCTTCTACTTTTTGTTTATCCTCTAATAATTGTCTGGTTTTTGTTTGCTTAGTTCTCTCTCTATACATACCAATAATTTATTCCTAACTCTCACAAAAGGTGAAGTCACTTAGTAATAACATCTGTTCGTATTCTAACATGGGTTGGTTACTCTCAAGATCTACCACTCACCCAATTTTTTCCCCTTAATATTTCAAAGTAATTGCTCCATTTTTTGTTAGTTTTAGGATGGGTATCAAGTCATACAAAGGTATTCTGGTTTGGATTTCTGTGTGACATTCTCCCTTTTTTCTTTCACGAGTCATTTTTAGGACTGATTTACCTTGGGGTGAGATTCTTCTTGTTTCTTGCATTGGTTTTGTTCCCCATTGAGCTCTTCTGTTTACTATTTCTTCATTTTCTGACACCCTTGTCCAAAGACTTTCTTCACTATGTAGTGCTCTCTGGTTTTACATTCACATTTAAATACATTCCTAGAAGCCATGTGTAGGGGGACAGTTGGCCAGTTGCTGGACTTCACTCTGGAGTAGGTGTTGGAAACTGAGGTCCTTGGGCCAAATCTGACCCATAGCTTTTATGGCTTTAAGAGTTGCTTTTATATTGCAAAATGTTGAAGAAAATCGCAATAATAATGACATGTTGTGACACCAAAACTTCTTCAAATATTTATTCCAATTAACTTTCTGTAAGAACAGAGTGAATGAATTCTAGTAGCTGGAATTCCCATGGGAAGAAAACTATCTGGCATGCCCCTCTAAGGGCTTTTATTCTTCATTGAGACTTTTCATAGTCCTGAGAACAACTAGTAGAGAGGCAATACGGCCAGATAATTCAATCACCATTGCCCTCCAGCTGCTTCCATCATTGCAGTGGTGGTGAGAGGGCTGCTCTGGAAAGAAACGCATGCCCAGACTGTCATCGTGCTGCACCAAGATTTGCAAGTTCCACATGGGCCTTGTGGGCTGTTTTGCTTTATAGTTTAGAATGTGAATAATGATGGATGTGCTCTTTGAGTCTGGGTATTTCAGCAGAACTTGACTAGTTAAGTGACCCTGGATGAGGAGTCCAGGGTCATAATTATAACAGAGCTTCCAGAAAACTAGCTAAAATAGGAAGGCCTGAGACATGGATCTCCAAGCTTCTTACAGCCTAAAGAGGATTTTCTCTAGAGAGGGGCTCAGATCCCTGGCTAATGTGTAATTGTGCTGGCCTCCTGATCAGTGTCAGGAATCACCATGGAATCTCCCAGAGAGGGTGGTCCTAGTGCACAGACAAGCTGTCAAGTGGTTGTCTTCCCATAACCATAACTGGTCTCTTCAGAAGATGAGGACATGCACAAGGACTTGCCTGGACCCTGGGAAGAGGCCTTGAACTTTGGCTCTGCCGTGATACTGTGAAGGCATCAGGGAGGCAGCACCAGAGGCAGAAAGACATAGAGACCATGAGAACGTGAGTGTGTTCCGCAGCTAAGGTTGCTTGTATTTTCAAGATGAACAGAATCTTTTGAAATGCTGATCCATTCTCATCACAGTACAACACAACACATCCCCAAGGACCCCCATCACAACTGGCACCATCTCCCGGGTTCCTGACTATGACTTGCATGCTCTGGTTTCTCCTGTCTCCCTCCTCCTTCCCTGATGTTTCATCCTTTGCTCACTCCTCCACCCAGGCCGCCTCCTAGCTGCTCATGAACAGGCCAAGCCAGTTTCCTCCTGAGTGTGTATATTTGTTCTTGCCTCTGACTTGAGCGTTATTTCCTCAAGTCTTCAGATGACTTAATCCTCACTTCATTCAGGTGCCTCCTCAAATGTCACCACCTCATAGATTTCCTAACCATCCTCTCTGAAATAGTCCCCACCTATCACCTCTTGCTCTGAATCTCTCTCCCAGTGAGTTGAAGTTTTGTCTGTCTGTTTCATCTCAGACCCAGACTCCACCTTCCTCCACTCTCTGCACTGCAGAGGATGGTCCCTATGAATCATATGTCACAACCTCCTTTGCCAATTGGCTTCCAGTTAAGCCTGCTCAATGAGGGACATTACTTTTGGGGGGGTGGGTAAAAGAGGAGGTGGAGAGAATCCAGGAGATTTATCCCTTTTTCTCTCTTTTGGGCGTCTAGACATTTCCACAAAAGACTACACCCCATGGTTCTAGTATCTGCGAAGTGGTGTTGACTTCTGGTCTTCGATAATACCATTTCTTTCTTTTATTCTGCAGCCTGAGGAGCCATTACAAATCTCTTGGATGCTTTATTTTCACCTGTTTTCCTTTTAAGCATTTCTAGCATCATTGCAAAGAATTCCCCATATTAAATTCTGGAGTACTGTTTGTTGGACTACTGTTTGGCTGGCTGGATCCTGATTACTCTAACCTGTCTATATTTTTCATAGTACTTGTCACTGCCTGTTATTATATTATGGTTTCCTTGTTTATTTTCCATTTCCTCTGTTAGAATGTGAATTCTGCAAGTACACTAATACTTATGCTTGAGGAGTCTGAGCAGACATTTGAATCTGAAATACAGGATCATCCATTTCATTTCCTGACCATTCCCCAGAGATGCAAAAAGAAGGGGCATCCTGTGCTCCTCCTGGGGGGCAGTGAGGCTACCACAGACATTCAGAGAGGTGGAGCTCCAGGCAAGTGCTACCTGAAAAGCTTTGGCTGCTTTCAGAAGTTCCCTAGTGTATTTCCAGCTTCAGGGAGGGATGTCCAAGTTTTAGCTCCAGGAGCCCATTGAGAGTAAAGGAATTGGACCTACAGAGAGAAAAAGGGCCTGTGGAAAACTTTTGAGCACATCAGGGAAAGGACCCTGCAGCAGAGGTGGGGGAGGCGGGACTTTC
This sequence comes from Glaucomys volans, assembly GCA_020662805.1. Taxonomy (NCBI): domain Eukaryota; kingdom Metazoa; phylum Chordata; class Mammalia; order Rodentia; family Sciuridae; genus Glaucomys; species Glaucomys volans. The sequence goes on from JAJEJO010053957.1 coordinate 52,169, forward strand.
TGCTAAACTAAGCAGGTGGGAACTCTCATAGGAAAACAATAGTAACTAATGTTGGATGTGTGGCAGACTGTGCTGTGCCCTGTCCTCAGTGTTTTAGACTATTAATTCTACTATGAATATCTATGAATACCTTAATATATAAAACCATATTAAATTAGACTCAAGCACGGTGGTGCACGGCTCCCAGCTCCTCGGGAGACTGAGGATTGCAAATTTGAGGCCAGCCTGGACAGACCCTGCCTCAAAATAAAGTTTTAAACATGGCTGGGGATATACCTCAGTGGAAGAATGCTTGCCCAGCATGCATGAGACTCTGCGTTCAATCCCCAGCACTGAGAAAAACCCAAACAAATCCCCAAACCTATATGAAACTACATATTTGAAAATACCAAAACTAGGCACATGCTTAATATCTTTTTTAAAAGTTGGGTGATTTAATCTATTCTTTAATACTGATTTATTTTCAACAGGACAAAGCTGCGATATAAATAAATAAGCAAACAAGTAAATATTAATCCCAGACACATATGAGAGAGCAGAATAAGAAAGTGTAATCATGTTTCTAAATATATGGATGACAGATTGGAATGCAGATGACTTCTAGCCTCTTCACAGAGGACTGTGTAAAGGTAATGTGTGGGTCTCTTCTTCATATCGTGTTTGGTGGCCACTTTCATTTCCAAGGGTTATTTAGGAACATGAGCCTTGATTTTAAAGTAGGAAAGATTGTTGGTTTTTTTAATGACTTACTCTAATTATATTGGATTATGATTACAGAAAATGGGCTGTAAAATACCTACTTTAAAATTTTTGCTAAGGGTATTAGGGGTGGGTATTACACAATTGATTTTGTATAGGAAGAAAAAGAATATTATCTTTTTGAAGCATCTGTACTTATGTTACTGTGAGTTTATTTATTATATTACTTAATTCTTTTTTTATAACTTCTACTTATTCTTGTTAGCCCACTTTTTAAATTTGTTCTAATTAGTTATACATGACAGTAGAATACATTTTGATATATCATACATAAAGGGAGTATAACTTTTCATTCTTCTGGTTGTACATGATGTAGAATCACACTGATCGTGTAATCACGTGTACATAGGGTAATAATGTTTGATTCATTCTACTATCGTGCCTACCCCTATACTCCCTCCCCTCCATTCACTCCCCTCTGCCTAATCCAAAGTACCTCTATTTTTCCCTAGACCCTTCCCCTTATTGTGAATTAGCATCTGCATATCAGAGAAAACATTCAGCCTTTGGTTTTGGGGGATTGGCATAATTCACTTGGTATGACAGCCTCCAGTTCCATTCATTTACCAGCAAATACTATAATTTCATTCTTCTTTAAGGCTGAGTCATATTCCATTGTGTATGTATACCACAATTTATTTATCCACTCATTTGTTGAAGGACACCTAGGATGGTTTCATAGTTTACTATTGTGAGTTGAACTGCTACAAACAATTGAGTTGAGCTTCTATAAATATTGATGTGGCTACATCACTGTAATATGCTGATTTTGAGTCCTTTGGGTATAAACTGAGGAGTGGGATAGCTGGGTCAAATAGTGATTCCATTCCAAGTTTTCTTCGGAATCTCCGTACTACTTTTCATAGTGGTTGCACCAATTTGCAGTCTCATCAGCCATGTATGACTGTACCTTTTCCCCCACATCCTCACCAACATTTATTGTTGCTTATATTCTTGATAATTGCCATTCTGACTGCAGTGAGATGAAATCTTGGTTTTGATTTGCGTTTTTCTAATTGCTAATGATGTTGAACATTTTTTCATATGTTTGTTGATCGATTGTATTTCTTCTTCTGTGAAGTGGCTGTTCAATTCTTTAGCCCATTTTTTAATTGGGTTAATTGTTTTTTTGGTGTTAAGTTTTTTGAGTTCTTTATATATCCTGGAGATTAATGCTCTATCTGAGGTGAGTATAAAGAATTTCTCCCATTCTATTGGCTCTCTTTTCACATTATTGATTGTTTCCTTTGCTGAGAAGAAGCTTTTGAGTTGGAATCCATCCCATTTATTGATTCTTGATTTTACTTCTGGCGCTTTAGGGGCCTTGTTAAGGAAGTTGGGCCCTAAGCTGACATGATGAAGATTTGGGCCTACTTTTTCTTCTATTAGGTGCAAGGTCTCTGTTCTAGTGCCTAAGTCTTTGATCCACTTTGAGTTGAGTTTCATGTAGGGTGAGAAATAGGGGTTTAATTTCATTTTGCTGCATATGGATTTCCAATTTTCCCAGCACCATTTGTTGAAGAGGCAAGTTTTTCTCCAATCAATGTTTTTGGCACCTTTGTCAAGTATGAGATAACTATATTTATGGGATTTGTCTTTATGTCTTCTACTGTGTACCATTGATCTACATGTCTATTTTGGTGCCAATACCATGCCATTTTTATTACTATGGCTCTGTAGTACAGTTTAAGGTTTAGTATTATGATGCCTCCTGCTTTACCTTTTTTGCTAAGGATTGCTTTTGAAAGATGTTACAAATCTATGAATTTTGTCTTCTTTGGAAGGTACAACTTTTATCTTGTGATTTTTACTTTCATTATTATATTTTCTGTTTATCCTATTTAGTATCTTGAAACAATTTTCACTCATGTTATGTTAATAGTTACTTTGCTGTTATTTTTATTTTTATTTATGATTGTCTATTAGAATTTCATTCTTGTTTTCAGCCCTTCTTAAGTTGCATTATTGAGCTGGGGATGTAGTTAGGTGGTAGAGTGCTTGCCTTCATGCATAGGCCCTGGCTTTAATTCCCAGCACCACAAACAAACAAACAAACAAACAATTCCATCATTGAAAATGTTCTTTGTATAAACAATGTAGTTCAGAACTTTTGACTTAATACCAAAGTAATAGTACTTGGCCTTAAAAAGAAAAATCTAGTCACATATGACATTACAATTGATATGCTTGTTTTGTTCCACTTATTTTGGTTAATGTTTATAGTTTAATTTGTTGGGCCCTTATTTCTTCTTATTTTATGAGTTTGATGAACATACTTTTCATTACTTATATTTACCTTTGTCAATTTGCAAATTCTCCTGAATATTTCTATTTTATTATTGATATTATATGTCATTCTTAACCCTTTTGACCAAAGACACATTTATCTACTTCATTTACCTTCTGTTTTGAATTATTCAAAAACCCAAAACTTTTGGTCAATTCAGGAGTGAATGATGAGCCAGAAGAAGTGATATTTTTCCTTCCTCCTAATAAAGTTCTAGGGGCTTGAGCCATTAATGGGTAAGAGTAGGTGAAGTATCTAAGACTGGGAAAACACAAACAAACGATTGCTCCTCATTGGGTATCCACACAGGGCTCATCAGGTAAGCCACAGAGATCAGAAATATGAACAGGAGGCATCTGCTATCAGTGCAGCCTTTAATGTGATTTGACAGAACTGCTCTCACCAGGTCTTCCAGGGTTTGCTTATGAGAGAGCATCTGGTTCAGTGTGGCCAGGGGTCAGAGCAATGCTGATTTTGAGGCTGGGATATAGAGATTTGTCACTGCAGATGGGCAAAGTAGACACTAGTAAGAAAAATGAACAGAATTTTACACAAATGTAGAAAGCAATTAAACCTGCTACTCAATGCTCTGTAGTTAAATCCTCTTGCTCCTTCAATTAAACCTGACAGTAATGAACTCACAAAGAAAATCCTAAAAATGGCACCAGTATCCATGGAAATAATAATAAATGGTTAAATTAGGGAATCTTTTAATGTATTCATGAAGCAGTGATGTATTTTCTTCAAGTTTCTGAAAACAGTACTCCCCCCAGTCCCAGGCTTCTGTGAATGTGGACTTTATTTCTCAGGACCCTCACTGTCTTCTAATGGGGATCTGACTGGAGTCTACCACCCATTGAGCCCACCTCCCTGGTTCGTTTCTTTCTCATTCTACTTCTTTCTCCTATTCCACTGTTTTCAACTGACCTTAGAAAATTCACCTTGCCAGCTGTCAGCATATTTAAATTTTATAATTTTGTTTAAAATTTTGCTCAAGTTTCATGTTTTCCAGAAAGAATTTCATGATTAATCTTCATTCATTTAATAATTTTGGCTTTGTCACCTTCTCCTCCCCACCACAATCTCTTGCCACCATAACAATAAGCTCTTTAAGATCACAAAAATGTGTCTTTTGCTTGGTTTGTTCTTTATTTAACTAGAGTAGTTATATGTGGGCTTTAGATACTTCAGAAGCATTTGTTTAATTGATGACTACACCAGAAATATAGAATTATGCAAATATAAAAATGAGATAAATCTTTAAGACACCAGTAGAAGAGCATTGAAAATTATTTTAGGAAGAGCTATTGAAATATCAATGGATAAGAAAAACCATTTTTGAAACTATAAAGGATGAGTGAAACAGAACTCTAGAATTAAATGATGTTATTGCAAATGAAAGAACCAATGGCAAGAACACTGGTTGGAAGTTGTGAAAATACTCACGAAGAAGCAACAACACTGAGGCCTCTTTGTAAACACCTAAAGAGAGATTTGCAACTATACTCCCAGTAAGAGAAATACATATTAAAACTTAGTGGCACTTCTGAATCTGACCAAGGCAGCATTAAGAGGCACCAGGTTTAATTTTCCACCTTAACAAAGTAAAAACTAAACAAAATATATAAGCAAGGGTTTTCAGTAATTGAACAACAAGCAGCCTAGTCATGGGATCCCTGAAGAAAATACAAACAAAATGGAAATCACATAAAAAACAAACACACTAAAAAGAAAGATATTTAATTGCACTAGCTTACTGTGCTGATGGTGTTCTGATCTCTAGTGTAGAAAGAAGGAATCCAGCAGAGTTACGCTGTCTTATGAAGAACCGGAGATAGTTTGGAGTTCAGGGAGACCAACGACTAGAATTTGTGAAACAAATACTGGAGAGAAGGTGTCGGGGTATTCCGGGTACCCCCGGCTCTATGCTAAGATGGCGGCTGGCAGGTTGGCAATGTGGTTTTATGTTGTAGTAAACAAGTCGCTCTCACCACGGAAATAGATACTTGATTGGCTTGAGCATCCACCCGACCTGATGACGCGGAGCATGTATATAAGGACTAGGCAGGAGGGTAGCGAAGTAGAATGCCATGAAGAACGCCATGAGAACACCATGAGAACGCCATGAGGGACACCATTAACAGCATATCTGTAACATGCATTGGGCGCTAGAATAAAGTGTGTTAAAAGCAACAACCTTGTGTCACGTTTTACCATGGGTGGAAAGACAGCAATAGATGGTGCCAAAAACCCGGGATCCAAAACGAAACTAAAATAGTCGGTAAGTAATTCATGTAAGTACTGTCTTTATTTTTGTCTTTTATCTAAAGGAAAGTTTGCCAAGGAGCAACTAAGGTTCACGGTAAAGCGACGATCCAAGGTTCACAGTAAAGTGACTTAAACAAGGTTCACAGTAAAGTGACTTAAACAAGGTCCACGGTTGAGTGGCTTAAACAAAGTCCACAGTAGAGTGGCTCAATCAGGTCCGCGGAGAAGCAGCTTAAACAGTAAAAATGGGCTCCGAGGTCTCCAGACTCCGTATGGAGAGCCCTTTCAGGGCATTACTGAAAGCCAATGGGACTCCTTTAAAATCTCAAACAGTAAGGGCATTCTTAAAGATGATAGAACATCAAGCCCCCTGGTTTTTAGATGAGGGCCTATTAAATGTTCCACAATGGGAGCATTTAGGAGAAGATTTACGAAAAGCTAATGCTCAACAGCCACTGCCGATAGGCATGATGGCTTTATGGGCCCTTGTTAAGGGCTGTTTGACTGCTAAAAAGGACAAGTTTAAGGATCCTATAGATGAGGGAAATACTATTTTAGAGGAAGTGAAAGAAGAACGATCTTTGCGATCTGTCTAGTCCTCAGAAACAGGAAGCGAAGATGAGGAAGAACTTACTGGGGAGGAATTAGAGGCAAAGTTTAAGGACTTTAAATTAGAGAACTTATGTCCTCCACCCACAGTGCCACCTCTTCCCTATGCTAGCTATTGCTCAGGGGCATGTTCATATAATCCATCAGGTGCTTGGGCAGATCTATCTAATACCTGTTTCCCAGTTTTTGAGAACGCTCAAAACCAGAGGTATCATCAAGCTTTAGATTTTAAATTAGTTAAACAGTTAAAGGAAGCAGTTAGTACTTATGGACCTCAAGCTGCCTTTACAGTATCATTGTTGGAGTCAGTGGCAGGGCTCAATTTGGTCCCTGGAGATTGGGTAAATCTAACTAGAGCCACCCTTTCTGGAGGACAGTATTTAATGTGGAAAACAGCTTGGCAAGAATATTGCATAGATACAGCAAAACGTAATGTTGCCGCAGGCAATCCCAACTGGAATGTGGATGTGTTAATGGGTCAAGGGAACTATGTAGCAATCCAGGCCCAGATAACGTATCCTCCAGCAGTATATATGCAAATAGCAGCCGCTGCAACAAAAGCTTGGAAAACACTGCAAGGATCTGGCGATTTACAGGGTGCTGGAAAGTTCTGGACCCTGTTTTACGTTGGGTTCGAGAGTCTGTTTGTGTATTCCCACAGGATCAACAAGTTCCAGTTTGGGTACCTGAACGACTTACTCGTATAGTTACAACCCCTCCTGAGGAAGAGGAGCAACATGAAGACCATCATATGGGGAATAGCTGTTCTGTTGATGAGGCTATATGTCCTGATTCAAGTGGAAAGGCATCCACTAACACCTCTACACTGGCCTAATGATGATGAATCAGCGCCTGGACCTGCTACAGGAACAAGTAGATATTTTGGGGCAAACATTGACTTCAGGTTGCACTCAAGCTCTACCAGGACTTTGCATCACTTCTGCTCTGTATGCCAACTTCTCAAGAGCAGCTAATATGTCTAAAGAACTCTCTACTATGTTAACCACAAACTGGTTAGCAAAATTCCATACCCTCTCCAGGACTTTACGGACTGAAATATTACAGCTAAAACAACCCGAGTTACGCCCTTGACCAGTGGACAATTGGTCCATCTATTCCAATCTTTCTTAAATTTTGGCAAACATTGGTTTGGGTTTTTTGCTTTTGGTGGGTTACTGCTCTTTGCCATCATAATTCTCTTTCGTTGGCTTTGTGCCATGCGACACATAATCGCTACCGATCGTCAAGCTGTCCATCAAGCCTTAGTGGCCATAGAGTCAGGCAGCTCTCCCAAAATATGGCTTAGTATGCTGGACCGGTAGTCAAAGACGGGTAATGAAGTGGCGATCTTGTATCAACCTAAGACAGAAGATGCATCAAGCTATGCAATCTTTGATGATGGGTAAGAGCAAGTGTTGACCACTCAATCTAAGACAGGCACGGTCCCTACCTTTATTAAAAGAAAAAAGGGGGAGCTGTCTGGGTATTCCGGGTACCCCCGGCTCTATGCTAAGATGGCGGCTGGCAGGTTGGCAATGCGGTTTTATGTTGTAGTAAACAAGTCGCTCTCACCACGGAAATAGATACTTGATTGGCTTGAGCATCCACCCGACCTGATGACATGGAGCATGTATATAAGGACTAGGCAGGGGGGTAGCAAAGTAGAATGCCATGAAGAACGCCCTGAGGACGCCATGAGGGACACCATTAACAGCATCTCTGTAACATGCATTGGGCGCTAGAATAAAGTGTGTTAAAAGCAACAAACTTGTGTTGCGTCTTACCACGGGCAGAAAGACAGCGATAAGAAGGAACTGGCTCAGACAGGCTCTGATAACATACAATGTGTCCCCAGACTCTTTCACTGATTATTAATCTACACATACATGAGAAGAAACTCATGAGAAGAAACCACCAGAAATCAGAAGGTAGACCAACTCCAGGATCTTACAAAGGGCTGGGAAGAGTTGGTGTTCACACCAGCTTCAATAGAAGACCTGTGTGCAGGCATTAAGGGGAATCCTAAGACGTAGGGTGAAACTGGTCCTAAAGCATGGCTAGATCTAGCTACAAAATTTAAAAGCAGACCTTTCCATTATCCCACCGACTTCAAATTACTAAGTTGTGTATAAAAAACACAATTCAACATTTTTAAAGGGATACAAGAAAGACAACAGGGTATATTCAAGATGGTGGACTACAGGGAGGCTGCATTCCCTGTTGCTTGGTAACTCGGTATTCAAGCAGAGGAAATACTGTTTCTCTGCAAGGCAGTCCTTGCTGCCCACTGATCCTCTGCTGTTTACCCCCATTCCTCTGCTGCGACCACCCACTGTCTGCCAGCACATTGCCTGCCTTTTGAGTGCAGATCACTCACTGACTGCCACCTATCATCCACCATTTGCCTGTTTGCCCACCTCTTGTCTGCCCATCACCCACCTTTCACCTATCCATCACCCACTGCCTAACAACCACTCACCAATTTTCCTATGTTAGCCTATAGACTGCCATAGACTGCCAGCACATCGCCAGCTGCCCTCTGTTGCCTGGAATTCTGTTGTCACCATACCCACAGGTTTGGTTAAACAAGGCTACCACCACCTTGGGACACCAACCAGGGTCTGCAGGTTTGCTGCCACCACTGCCATCATCTCAGAGAATGGTCACCTCAGTCTGGGGACATAGGCAAGGGCCTGGAGATATACTGGGGTACCTGCAAGTCTAGTTGCACCTGAGGACGTTTTGCTAGATGTGCTAGTGGCTGCCATCTGGCTCCCTCTTTGCAGGGTCACTCCTTTGTGTGAGTGCATCCCTGGTGGTCTCTCTGCAAGCTGAAATGGCATTGAGATCTTGGGACTGCAGCAAGGCAGAGCCTGGGGAAGCTGAAGCCCAGGTCAACCAGATTGCAACTGGGTTTGTGTGGGCCAGTCTGTGCCAGACAAGCAGTTCCCTTGGGGTGAGCACAGGTTGAAGAAACTGTACAAAACTGGACTCTCTCCAGCTCAGTGAGTCCTGAAGTGTTCATGGACTGAAGGGGCTGGCTACAATGGGTGGGAAGACTTGTAAGAGGGTGTGAGGGCATCATGCTCATTCACACAAAGAGTCTGGCACCCCACCATATGGAACTAACATCAAACTTCAGAAAGTCTCCCACCTATTGGCAGAGAAGGGAAGCTGAGAAAATATTTGAAAGCCAATGGAAGCATTCATTCAATTTTCCATTGAGACTTTCCTTCTTTTTTTGCCCTCTCGCTCTCACAACTTTATCATCTTTGAATCCAAATTTTTTAGTACATCAATTTCTGAGGAATGGGATGTCCAAATAGTATATTACAGTATATTTTACAGTATAAAATAGTATATTTTTTGTATATTGTTATATTTTTACTTTTTAGAAAAAGTTTGGGTTTTTTTCTATGAATTTTTACCTCGTACCTTCTATTCTCCCTCATAAATATCATATCTTATGCTACTTCTGTTCTCTCATTGTCAGTCATTTGAAATGGTAAACCCTTTAGCAAACTTACTGTAGGCAATAATTGAGCACATCATTTATTGCAGCAAAACTCTAGACACCTTAATAGGAGCTATTTGGTTTAAGGTTGTATATTGTTTGCACTGGGGGCTGTTCATATTGGTCTCCCCATTAAAGGTGAGGTACTGGAAACCTTCAGAGACACTACAAAACTACAGGGTAGAAACTGTACTGCATCAGCTTAATATTGGTGAATGAGAAGACGTACAAATAACACAAAGACACAAGGGAAGAAAGTGCCTCAAACAAACAAAGATGTTCCGACAATAGAATCCATGGATAACACAGAAGAAATTTTAGAGAAGGAGTTTAGAAAATACATAGATTGATCTTTGAAATAAAGGATGGTATTGGAGTGAAAATAGAGGAAGTGAAAGATCATTTCAATGAAGAGATAGAGATAATAAAAACAAATCAATCAGAAATCCTCAAAATGAAGGAAATGATAAACCAAATTAAAAATTCAATAAAAAGTATCACCAATAGACTAGACCGCTTAGAAGACAGAATCTCAGACAATGAAGGCAAAATATACACTCTTGAAAATAAAGTTGACTGCACAGAGGATATGGTAAGAAACCACGAATATAACTTCCAGGAAACATGGGATAGCATGAAAAGACCAAATTTAAGATTTATTGGAATAGACAAAAGCTTGGAGATACAAACCAAAGGAATGCACAAACTTCTCAATGACATAATATCAGAAAACTTCAAAACTCTAAAGAATGAAATAGAAAATCAACTACAAGAAGCTTACAGGACCCCAAATGTACAAAATTATAGCAGACCCACAGTATAATGAGAATGAGTAACATACAGAATAAGGATAGAATTTTAAAGACTGCAAGAGAAAAAAATTAAATTACATACAGTAGGAAACCAATTTGGATCTCAGCTCATTTCTCAACCCAGACTCTGAATGCCAGGAGGTTCTGGAATAACATATATCAAGCTCCGAAAGAAAATGGATGGCAACTGGGAATTTTATATCCAGCAAAATTAAGCTTCAATTTGAAGATGAAATAAAAACCTTCCATGATGAACAAAAATTTTAAAAAATCACAACTAGAAAGACTGCACTACAGAATGTCCTCAGCAAAATATTCCTCAGGAGGAAATGAAAAATAAAAGACCCCAAAACAATGAAAACCAGCAAAGGGAAGAAAGACACTAAAGGAAAGGTTAATCAAAGGGGAAACTAAGTCAAGTTAAAAGCCAAAAATAAACCAAAATGATCAGAAATATAAATCATATCTCAAGAATAACCCTGAATGTTAATGGCCTAAACTCATTAATCAAAAGACATAGACTGGCAGATTGGATTAAAAAGAAAGACCCAACAATATGATGTCTTCAAGAGACTCACCTCCTAGTAAAAGACATCCACAGACTGAAGGTGAAAGGTTGGGAAAAAAACATATTGCTCAGATGCACTGAGCAAACAAGCAAGGGTTTCCATTCTCATATCAGACAAAGTGGACTTCAAATCAAAGTTAGTCAGAAGAGATAAAGAAGGACATTTCATACTACTTAAGGGAATCGTAAATCAATGACATAACACTCATAAATATATATGTCCCAAACAATAAAGCATCTACATATATCAAACAAACCCTTCTCAATTTCAAGAATCAAATAGACCACAACACAGTAATACTGGGGGAATTTAACACACCTCTGTCACCTCTGGATAGATCTTCCAAACAAAAACTAAACAAAGAAACTATAGAACTATATAATACAACCAATGATTTAGACTTAACAGACAAATAGAAAGTATCCATCATCAAGTGAATACAGTTTCTTCTTAGCACCACATGGATCCTTTTCTAAAATGGACTATCTGTTATGCTACAGAGCAACTCTTAGCAAAGACCAAAAGACAGAAATACTACCCTGCATTCTATCGGATCATGATGGATTGAAACTAGAAATCAATGATAAAATAAAAAATAGCAGCTACTTTAACACCTGGAGACTAAATAGCATGCTTTTGAAGGATGAATGGATAGCAGAAAACATCAGAGATGAAATAAATACTTAATGAAATAAATGAGGACACTGACATAACACATCAAAATTTCTGGGTCAGTATGAAGGCGGTGCTAAGAGGAAGTTCAATGTATTGTGTTAATAGATTAAAAGAATAAAAAGTCAACAAATAAATGACCTAACATAACATCACAAAGCCCTAGAAAAAGAAAAAATCAACACCAAAAGTGGAAGACAGGAAATAATTAAAATCAGAGCTGAAATAAACAAAATTGAAACAAAAGAGACAATTGAAAAAATTGACAAAAGTTGGTTCTTTGAAAAAATAAATAAAATTGATAAACCCTTAGCCACACTAACAAAGATAAAAAGAAAACTCAAATTATTAAAATTCATGATGAAAAAAGAAATATCATAAAGGACACTACTGAAATACAGAAGATAATTAGAAGCTATTTTGAAAATTTATACTCGAATAAAATATAAAAATCTTGAAGACATTGACAAAGTTCTAGAGTCATGTGATCTACCCAAACTGAAGCAGGAGGACATACACAATTTATACAGACCAATTTCAAGCAATGAAATAGAAGGAACCATCAAAAGCCTACCAACCAAGAAAAGCCAAGGACCAGAGGGATTTTCAGCTGAGTTCTACAAGACTTTTGAAGAAGAATTAATACCAATACTCCTCAAATTATTTCATGAAATAGAAAAGGAGGGAACCCTTCCAGACTCATTCTATGAGGCTAGAATCACCCTGATATCAAAACCAGACAAAGACACATCAACAAAAGAAAATTTCAGACCAATATCCATGATGAACATAGACACAAAAATTCTTAATAAAATTCTGACAAATTGCATATAAAAGTATAATAAAAAGTGAGTGGACCATGATCGAGTGGGGTTCATACCAAGGATGCAAGTTTGGTTCAACTTACGGAAATCAATAAATGTAATACATCACATCAATAAACTTAAAGACAGGAAACATATGATAATCTCAACAGATGCAGAAAAAGCATTTGACAAAATATAACATCTCTTCATGTTCAAAACACTAGAAAAAGTACAGATAGTAGGAACATACCTCAACATTGTAAAAGCTATCTATGCTAAGCCCACAACCAACAACATTCTAAATGGAGAAAAACTGAAAGCACTCCCTCTAAAAACTGGAACGGGACAGGGATGCCCTCTTTCACTACTTGTATTAAATATTGTCCTTGAAACTCTAGCCAGAGCAATCAGACAGATGAAAGAAATTAAAGGGATACCATCAGGAAAAGAAGAACTTGAACTATCACTATTTGCCAATTACATAATTCTATATTTAGAAGATCCAAAAAATTCCACCAGGAAACTTCTAGAATTCATAAATGAATTCAGCAAAGTAGCAGGATGTAAAATCAATTCCCAGAAATCAAATGCATTTCTACACATAAGTGATGAATCCTCTGAAGGGGAAATTTGGAAAACTACCCCATTTACAATAGCCTCAAATAAAATAAAATACTCAGAATCAATCTAACAAAAGAGGTGAAAGAACTCTATGATGAAAACTACAGAACACTAAAAAAAGAAATTGAAGTAGACCTTAAAAGATGGAACAATCTCCCATGCTTTTGGATAGACAGAATTAACATTGTCAAAATGGTCATACTACCAAAAGCGTTATACAGATTCAATGCAATTCCTATTAAAATTCCAATGACATTCTTCATGGAACTAGAAAAAGCAATCATGAAATTCATTTAGAAAACTAAGAGACCCAGAATAGGCAAAGCAATCCTTAGCAAGAAGTATGAAGTAGGAGGCATCACAATACTAGACCTTAAACTATACTACAGAGCAATAGTAACAAAAAGAGCATGGCATTGGCACCAAAATAGACAGGTAGATCAATGGTACAGAATAGAGGACACAGAGACAAACCCACATAAATACAGTTTCCTCATACTAGACAAAGGCACCAAAAACATACAATGGATAAAAGATAGCCTCTTCAACAAATGGTGCTGGGAAAACTGGAAATCCATATGCAGCAAAATAAAACTAAACCCCTATCTCTCACCCTGCACAAAGCTCAGCTCAAAATGGATCAAGGACCTTGGAATTAGACCAGAGACCCTGCATCCAATAGAAGAAAATGTAGGTCCAAATCTGCATCATGTCAGCTTAGGACCAGACTTCCTTAACATGACTCCCAAAGCACAAGAAATAAAAGCAGGAATCAATAATTGGATAGATTCAAACTAAAAAGCTTTTTCTCAGCAAAGGAAACAATCAGCAATGTGAAGAGAGAGCCTACAGAGTGGGAGAAAATCTTTTCCACACTTTCCACACACTTCAGATAAAGAACTAATCTCCAGAAGCTATAAAGAACTCAAAAACTTTACCCCAAGAATACAAATAACCCAATCAATAAATGGGCTAAGGAAATGAGCAGACATTTCACAGAAGAATCTACAAGCAAACAACAGATATATGAAAAAATGTTCAACATCCCTAGTAATAAGAGAAATACAAACAAAACTACCCAAAGATTTCATCTCACTCCAATTAGAATGTCTATTATCAAGAATACAAGCAACAACAGGTGTTGGCAAGGATGTGGTGAAAAAGGTACACTCATATATTGCTGGTGGGGTTGCAAATTAGTGCAGTAACTCTGGAAAGCAGTGTGGAGATTCCTTAGAACGCTTGGAATGGAACCACCATTTGACCCTACTCCACTCATTGGCCTATACCCAAAGGACTTAAAATTGGCATACTACAGAGATGCAGCCATATCCATGTTCATAGCTGCTCAATTCACATTAGCTAGATTGTGGAACCAACCTAGATGCCCTTCAATAGATGAATGGATAAAGAAACTATGGTATATATACACAATGGAATATTAGTCATAAAGAAGAATAAAATTATGGCATTTGCAGGTAAATGAATGCAGTTGGAGAATATCCTGCTATGTGAGATAAGCCAATCCCAGAAAATCAAAGGTCAAGTGATCTCTCTGATAAGTGGGTGATGATACATAATTCGGAGTGGGAGGAAGGCAAGAATGGAGGAAGGGAGCATTACATAGAGGAAAAAGAGGGGTGGGGATGGGGTTGGGGGGAAGAAAAAAACAGAATGAGACAAACATCATTACCCTTTGTATATGTATGATTATGCAAATGGTGTGACTCTACTTTGTGTACAACCAGAGAAACAATTGTACTCCACTCATGTATGATGAATCAAAATAAATTAAATTTTAAAAACTGAATGAAAACACTCAGTCAAAAAGAAGGTAGGACTAATTAGAACAGATTTAAAATTTTTTTTAAATAGAAGGTAGGAAAAGGGAAAAAAGGAGCAAAGATCTAATGAGACAAAAATTAACAAGTAGGATATGTTAATTGAAACACAACCATGTTATTAGTCACATTTAATGTACACAGTTCAAATGCCCCAATTTAAATGAAGATATTGTGAGATTTGATTAAAATGCAGGACCCAGTGATATGCTGTTTATAAGAAACCCATATAAAATTTAAAGACACAGATAGGTTAAAAGTAAAAAACTGAAAAAATTATATTAAGTATACAGTTATTAAATGTAAGTGCTAAAGTGGCTCTGTTAATATCAAACAAGCAGATTTTAGAACAGAAAATAGTAACAGAAAAAGAGGGACTTTTTTTTCAATGATAAACAGATCAGTTCATCAGGAGGGCAAAGCAATCCTAAATATACATGCAACTAATAACAGAACTTCAAAATACATGAAGCCAAGACTAATAGAACTTAAAGGAAAAAGAGGCAAATCCACAATTATAAGTAGAGATTCCACATTGAGATTTTAGTAATAGATAGAATGAGTAGATACAAAGTCAGAAATGTAGAGAATACTCACACAACTTTATCAACCAACTTGACCTAATGGATATTTATAGAATACTCCATCAACAAAAGAACACACATTTTTTTATTGAATGAAGAACATTTATCAAGATAGATTGTACTCTGACCATAAAACACTCTCAATAGATATAGAAAGGCTGATATCACAAAAACATATTCTGACTAGAACAGGATTGTTACAAATTACTAATAGAAAGATACCTGGGAATTCCTAAATGTTTAAAAATTAGAATACACACTTCTAAATAATTCATGATTCAAATAAGAAATCATAATAGTGATTCGGAAACTTTTTTAAGCTCTATGAAACTGGAAATACAACAAAACAAAATGTATCTTTAAAACGCATCTTGTTATGAATAAATTTATGGTTTTAAGTGTTTACATTAAAAGAGGAAAAAGGTTTTGAATCAATCAATGATCCTGGCTTACATCTTAAGAAACTAGGAAAAGAAAAGTAAATCAAACCTAACATAAGCAAAAGGAATGAAAAAATAAAGACAAATTCAGGATCAGTACAATAGAAAACAGAAAAAACCCACAATGAAACCAAAAATTAGCCTTCTGAAAAAAGTAATAATAATACTGGTAAATTTTTAGTCAAGTGAATCAGAAAAAAAGATGTTTTATTGTTATTGGTTGTGTTTTACAACAAGTTTTAGGAATGAAATAAGTGAAATTTCCTTGGATTTTATATGTATTAAAAGGATTAGGGAAGAGTATGAACAACTTCATTTCATTAAATTTGATATAAAGATAACATGAACAAATTCCGTGAAAAACAATTAGGTAAGTTCACACAGGAGAAATAGGTAATATGAATATTTCCAAACTATGAAAGAAATTGAAATAGCAGTTAAAAACTTCTTTTAAAAAAACCTGTAGGTCCAAAAAACTTCACTGGTTTCTATGCAACCTTATACAGAAAATAGACTAGGAAGAAATAGTTGCCCCAAAGGAGGCCAGAGTTGCACTGATACCAACCCAAAAAACTCAAGAAAACAATACACCAGTAATATTCATGGACATAGAAGCAGTGATCTTTGACAAAAATTCAATATATCAAGTCCAGTGATAAAAAGGATACTACATCAGGACAAGACTAAGGTCACCACAGAAATGTGAAGTTGCTTTAATATTTGAAAAGCAATTAGCGAGCTAAAGAAAAGCCACATAATCACATCAATGTAAGCATAAAAAACAGTTGGCAAAATTGAACATTCATCTCAGCAAGACAGAAGAAGCGGGAACTTTGTCAATATGACAAAGGGCACCTACTAAAACCCCTACATCTGAATCAAAGTTAATGGTGAAATACCAAAGTTTGCCCCTCAGATCAGGGACAGGGCAAAGGAGTTCATACAATATTTTCCTGATGTTGTACTGAAGATATTAGCTAGTATAATATAGAATAGTGTATCTGTATAGAACAGCATACATACACATACACATGTATGTGTGTATATAAAAACAGAGAGAGAAAGAAGGCATATAGATAAGAAAAAGTTAAATTGTATTTCCAGATAACATGATAATATACATAGAAAATTGATAAGTGAATTTAGCAAGGACTCAGGATATAAGGCCATATACAAAGATCATGTATTTCTATGCTATTAACAATTAAAAATAAAATTTATAATACCATTTATAAGAATATTAGAATAGGAAATAGTTTGGATTACATTTTTTAAATATTCAAGGTCTGTATAATAAATAGCATGTATACACCATTGCTGAGAGAAATTGAAAACATCTAAATAAAGAAAAAGATCATGTTATGAATTAGAAAAGCCAGTATTAAGAAGTCAATGTTTCTCAAGTTGATCTCTAATTTTATCATGATACCAACAAAAATTCCAGCACTATTTATGAAATTGACAATGTATTTGGAAATAAAAAAGATCCTAGAATAACCAATATGATCTTGAAAAACAACAAAATGGTAAGACTTCCATAACCAGGTTTAACACTGAGCATGAAGTCATTAAGCAGTTAATATTGGCATAAAGACACATAGACCAATGGAACAGAAGAATTCAGAAATAGGTATGATCATCTGATTTTTAACAAAGGTGTCAAAGTACTTTAATAGGGAAAGTCATCTTTTCAACAAATGGATATCCATATGTAAAAAAGAGCTCAGCACCACACCACATCAAACACAAAAAATTAATTCAAAATGGATCATAGGCAGAAATATAGACACTAAACTAACTTTTAGAAAATAACAGGAGAACTCTTCGTGATTTTGGTTAGCAAAACAAGAGTAAAAACTGTAAACTGATAAGTTGTTCCATTGGATTTCGTTAAGATAAATAATTAGAATCTTTACTCTTCAAAAGATTCTGTTGAGACAATGAAAAGCAAGTCAGGCTGGAAGGAAATATTTTAAAAATATGTCTAATAATGTGCTTTAACCAGATTAAATAAGAACACTGAAATTCAATAACATGAAAACAACCTGATAAAGGTTGAGCTTTCTAATCTGAAAATCTGAAATCTGAAACTTTATGAGTCACAAGATGACATCAAGAGTGAAAAATTCCACATCTCATCTCATATGACAGGTCACAAACCCAAGTGCACTGAAAATGTTGCACAAAATTACCTTCAGGCTGTGTGTATAGGGTGAATGTGAAATATAAATGATTTCATGCTTAGACCGGGTCCCATACCCAAGATATTTTGTACACACAAATATTACAAAATCTGAAAAAATCTGAAACTGGAAACATTTCTTGTCACAAGTCTTCAGAGAAAATCCAACCTGTGAATATGTGAATAGAAACTTCACATAAATGGCAAATAAGGACACAAGAAGATAGCATCAAATGAGTCATGAAGAAAAAGCAAACTACAACCTCAATTACCATTACATATCCATTAAAAATGACTACAGTTAAAAACTGACAGTACTTCACATTGCCGAAGAAGTAATACAAGTGGAACTCTCATACATTTAAAAAAAAAAATGATACAGCAACTTTGGAAAACAATTTGCAAACTTTTTATAGTCCTAAAAATTCACTGTAACCAATCAACACCACTTCTAGTTATTTATTCGAGAGAATAAAAACATATGTTCCCATAAACACTTATACTCAAATAGTCACAGTGGCTTCATTCACAATAGCCTCAAACTGAAAATAACCAATAAGCCCATAAACTGGTAAGTGGGTTAAAATGTGTCAGTTAATTTTTATAGGGAATTAAAGATAGTTTCACACATCAGCATGGATGATGCTCAAAAACATTTGGCTAGGGGAAGGATCCATGCAGAAAGGAATGCACACTATATAATTCCCTTTAAATGAAGTTCTATAAAAATCAAAACTACAGTGACTGAAATTAGTGGCTGTCAGAGACTGGGGATGGAGATAGAGGATCGGATATACAGGGACATGAGGGATATTTTATGTGTGTGATGGAAATGTTTTATGTCATGTTTGTGGTGATGATCACATGACCACATCCATCTGTCAAAACTCATCAAACTGTACACTTATATTTTATTATATAAATTATACTTCAATAAAGGTGATTTTAAAAAATACACTTAATCAATTTTCCACCTATTAAACTGACAGAACACGAAAGTTTGACAATGCACTGAATTAATAACATTTTGAAGAAACAGGCATTCTTATGTATTTTTGTGTGTATAAAATAGTTCATCCACTTATCAGGGAAAACATTCGGCCTCTGTTTTTCTGGGATTGGTTTATTTCACTTAGCATGATATTCTCCAACTCTATGGGGGAGGGGGTGGGAGTATGAAAAATGGTGGAATGAGGCAGACATCATTACCCTCTGTACATGTATGATTACATGAATGGTATGAATCTACATCATGCACAACCACAGTTGTATGCCATTTGTGTACAATGAATGAAAATGAAGTCTGTAAAAATTAAAAATAAATAAATAAATAAATAAAATAGTTCACCTTAGTATAGATGTTTATAGTATCAGTTAAAATTTCAAATGCATATAGCTTTAGTGCTAGCAATTGTATTTCTTGGAAAGTATCTTCAAAAACTGAAAAAATGAAAGACTATACTTATACATTATACGTGCTAAGTTCAACTCTGTAAACTAAATAATTGTTTTAAAAATGAGAATAAAGTACATACAATATAAATACAAATGTAGGAGAGGAATATATCTTAGAAGAAAGAAACATTTCTAAAGGGAAAAGAAAGAACATGTATGCTAAATAAGGATTTGGATGAAGTTAATTATGATGCAAATTGATTGGACATTTAATTAATGTTCCTAAATCTTTCAGACATGCATGAAAGATGAATAAATGATGTCTATAAAGGAAGTTATGAAAATCTTGAAAACACACTCATTAAAATGTATTAAAAATATTCAACTCAGTGTACAACTTAGTAGTTATAGATGACATTATTAAGATAATTACCATCTTTATTCAAGAAATAATTATAGAAAATCTACTGGAGCTATATTACTGTGACTACAGAATATGCCAACAAGACTTTTTTTCTTTAGAAGGCTGAGAATTTCTTTTCCTGTTTTCTTTTTGCTATGGGACCTCACTATGTTGCCCAGGCTGACCATGAACTCTTGGGCTCTCTTGGGCTCAAGATCTTCAGCCTCAGCCTCCCAAGTAGCTGGGGTGATAGGCATGCCACTATGTCTCACTAGAAGGCTAAGGATTCTTGGAGAACACAGGCTCAAACTCATGAAAAATTAAATAAGTACAAGCCCCCAAAATGGCAGAAAGTGGCTGCCAGATCAGGGAAGACTTGCAGGAGGAGGTGAGTAGGTGAGGGGAGTCAAATATTGGTAGGAATAAAACGAAAACAGGCACACTTTATAGGAGGAAGTGTACCATTTGAGTGTTTGGAAGGAATAATGAGGAGTAAGACTGCAAAGAAAGACTTCAGGTGAGAGATGGGGATGATTAAGGATGTAAAATAAGGTGTTATTATGAAGAACTTGAACACTAGAAATGTTTGAATTTCTTATAGGTACAGGAAGTAGTTGGAAAATTTGAGCAGAGATGAGCCAGATACAGTGAAATTTAAAAATATAGCATATCTGCTGTAGTGAGCAGCATGGATTGCCCCAGCGAGAGACTGTAGGCAGAGACCCATTAGGCAACTCATAATAAATCAGGTGTGAAGTGATAAACAAGGTTCTAGATAAGGGTGAGGCTATGCCTTGGGAAAGAAGGCACTGTTACAAAATAGACTACACTTCACAAAACCAATAGACTTGGTGACTAATCGGATGTGTAGGAGGAAGGAAGGAAAGACAGCTCCTGGGTCTGCAATTGTCTGGCAGAGAGAATGATAGTAACTTTGACAGAAATAACAAAGCCAAGAAGAGATGCTGATTTAGAGGAGCAAGAGCAGGAGTTTGATTTTTAAAAGATTGTGTTGAAGCAGAACATTGGACACCAAGTAAAAATGTTTGCAAGGAAATTAGGGAGAGATCAGACTTGGATAATTTGAATAAGGAAGTTACCAGAGGACTCACAAGAGGGTAAAGAGGGAAATGAACACAGTTTGTTTAAGGGAGAAGCTGATGAAGGAGAGTGTCAGGAATAAGGAGTGGCCCTCATAAGGGGCTACACAGTAGGGAGGCCAAAGGGAAAGAAGACTAAATAAGTCCATCAGATGTTGGACTAAGTGGGCCAACTGTTCCAGGCTCACAGGAAATGGAGGGTAGTTTTCTGGGTTTGTAGGGGAAGGGATGCTGTATTACACTGGGGTAGGTGGTACTGGCTACTTACTTGAAGAGATGTCAAGAAAATCAGGAAGTAAAATAGAGCCAGAATTGTATCAAATGGCTATACATTACGGGAAACAATGGCAAAAGAGGAACATGAAGAGGTTCCACATATGTCTCCTAAAGGCACGTACTGAGATGCTCCATGCACATGGCTATCTTAATAATAATAATAACAACTTTGAATAGATGTTGACTTTTTTTTTTTAAATCAGCGGATATGTTTAAAAGAAAATCAGTCTTCAAAGAAAGTTGGTTCAAAGCAATTGTTTCTTGGCACTCTAGAAAAGGGTCCCAGTCTAACACCCCATAGGAGGAACGAGGCTCACAGACATGAGTCACTTGCACAGCAGCATTTGAAAGCTTTTGATGAATGCCACAGTCCCCAGCACTCCCTGTTGCCCCATAGCCAGCCTGCCTCTCTGGTTCCTGTTTCAGCCCAAGCCACATGAGCGACTGCATTCACAGTTCATGCTCTAGGCTTTCAGAATGCTAGACCATCAAAAAGAAAAGAAAAACCATATTCCAGTAATTCCAGGCAAAAATATCCTAACTTTGTCCGAGTGTGCTGTATTTTTTAGCAAATTGGGCTCAGTGAATGTTATTTCTAGTTGTTTTCTTCTGAATTGCCCCGGTGTATAGAGGTCCCTCCCAGGCTGCACTTGGGGAATGACTGTTTTGAGTGCTCTCACCCCTGCATCTGGTGTGCTCCTGGTTGCTTGAGTGTTCCTTTTATCCAGTTCTGTTTAATTACCATGCAAAACCCTCGGTTGAGCTTTTAATTAGCAAGTTATCTCCATCTGAAGACTGGAGACCCTGGGCTCTTTCAGCATATATTAGACAAGCTAAAATATGAAATTAAAGAAAACAGAGTTTTAGCCAACAGAAACAAGTGACTCATTTCCTTGTGAAAACACACAAGGTTTATGTTACTCTGGCAACGATATTCCAGAATCGAGTCCCTGCTCTCCCCTCTCAGAGCTTTTATGTGTTTCTGTTACAGTCTGTGTTCCACGGTGACCTAATGTTGAACCAAGTCACTTAGTGATTCATGAGAGAGAACTGTGCTTTCATTTAGATCGTTCATCCTATGTCCTTTTCACCAAAGGAAAAAAAGTTTACTTTGCACCAAGAGAGGAACCTTAAAAAGAGATAAAGAACTCTATACTCGGTGTAGTCCTCGGGTTTAAGTGTGGCCCTGCTGTTACTCTTGAAACACCACAACCGGTTCTGCTGAATCCAAATTCTAAGTGCCTGTTTTTCTAAAGACAGCTGATGAAATCATAATGTGGAACCTGTATGTGTATCACATTAGAGGCTCATTGCACAAGATCCCAGATGTTTCTTGGGACTCACATCATGGGCGGGAATTTCATGGTGCTTTGGGTCAAATTTTCAACCCAAGCCACTCCAACTCTCTCCAGCAAAACTGTGTAGTGCAAAAACAGTTGCACTAACTCTCTCTTCTGGTTTTTAAAGCTCTTTGAGGTACTTGAAAAGAAGTGGAGAGAGATTTCAATTTATTAAACTCTTGCTGCTGATGTTATTTAGAAATTATGGTCTGGATGAGGTTGGTGGCTTCAGGATTTTAAGTTTAGGGACTTTTCACAAAAGTTTTATGCTTTCATTGAAAGGGTAGAAAAGTTTGTGACCATTAGGATGTAACATACTAAAATTGAAATATGAAATATTAAATGATATAACTGACAATAAGGGTCAAACTTCAGCTATCACACAAACAGGGACTGGGACTTGATCATAAACTTTAAAAAAGTTGTTCCTTGCCATGATATCTTGGTTATGGAAAATATTATTATTATGAAGGAACCAAAAGAAGAGAGTCAGATTTCTATATTGTTTGATGACCTCAATATTACTACATCTCCTGAGACCTTCTGCTTAAACAAGTTTAGGAGAAAATTCTGGTGAGTTTATTCTACAAAAATATGGATATAATCTATCTATATAATAAGAGGATGGCCAAGAATAGTGGGAACTCTGGAATCATGGAGACCAAAAAAACTTGATTAATTGAAAAGATGTTAATTGTGGTAAAATAACGTGAAATTTATCAGCACTGCTTGGCACACACATTGTTGTGCAACCAGTCTCCACAATGCCTTTCATACTGTAAAACTGAAACTCTATAGCCATTGAAAAATTCCCCACCTCCTATCATTCTGCTGCCTATTATGATGAATCAACCACTCTGGGTACTTGATATAAGTGAAATCATACAGTATTTGTCCTCTTGTGACTGGATTATTTCTCTTAGTATGATGTCCTCAAGATACATCCATGTCAGAATTCCCTTCCTCTTTAAGGTTGAATAATATTCCATTGTATATCTGTACATGTTGTGCTTATTCATTCATTAGTTTATGTACACGTGGGTTGCTTCCATTATTGGCTACTGTAAATAATCCTTTTTCATGGGGCATTATATATATTTGAGACCCTGCTTTCAATTCTTTTGAGTATATCCTCAGAAGTGGGATTGCTGGATCATATGGTAATCTTGGTTTTCAATTTTTGAGTAACTGCCATCCTGTTTTTCACAGTAGTTGCACCCTTTTACTGTCTCACCCACAATGCGCAAGAGCTCCAGTTTCTCTACATTCCTGTCAACACTTATTATTTTGATTATTGGTTTTTTTTTGTTTGTTTGGTTGTTGATAGTCACCATCCTAATGATTGTGAAATAGCCCTTGGTTAATTTTAACTATATTGAACATTACATTTATTAAAGTCATCGGGCTGGGCTTGTAGCTCAGCGGTAGAGCACTTGCCTTGCAAGTGTGAAGCACTGGGTTCAATCCTCTGCACCACATAAAAAATAAATAAAAGTATTATATCCATCTACAATGAAAAATATTTAAAAATAAGAATTTCTAAAGTTATTATGCCTGCTATACATGTAGAAAGAGCCATAACTCAGTTTTTGCTCAAGTTGCTTATTCTTTTTTAAGGCTAATTTTTTTAAGTGACATGTGTTCTAACACATTTTTGAATAAAATTATTTCACACTTAGGAGTCCATTTCTCTTGCTGAGTAAGAGATAAGTAGCATCTCAAACTTACTGGATTGAAACAACAATCAATTATTGAATTCATGAATCAATGATTTGTGCATGATTTGGTTGGGGGACTGCTCAGCTTTGATCTGCTTGATGTCAGCTAGGGTAGATGTGGTGCCCGGAACATTCTAGGGGCATGTTTACTCACACGTCTTGTGCTGCTGGCTGTTGTCTGGACTTCAGCAAAGAATGAAGCAGGAATGTTTGTGAGTGACCTCTCCATATAGGTTCTTGGCTACCTCATGCCATGGTGACAGGGTTCTAAAGGCAAGTGTCCCGAGACAGCCATGAGGAAGTTGTATCACCTTTAATGACTTATTTTCACAAATTGCATGGTACTTGCTCTTGCTGTGAATTCTTAATTGTTGAAATCATAAAAACTCACCCAGGACCAAAGAAGGGGACATAGATTCTAATTTTTGACAAGGGAATGGCAAGGTTCTAGAAGAACATACGGAAAGAGAAGAATTTGTGTGAAATTTTTGGAAATCATAACCTCCTGCACTTAGTAACTTACTAAACCAGTCAACTGTATGTAGAAGCATCTTTTTCTAAGACTTAAAATAGTCACATTTATTTGATGTTTCAAGGACTAATGTAGATCTGCTGAAACCACATATGATATAGAGAAGTACTAAGAACATTTGTTCCCCCCCAACAAATTCTTCTTTATTTCTATATGAATACAGTCTTCTCTGTCTTGCCCTTATTCGGGGGCCCACTTGGAGGCTGTAGGCCTGGGGCAAGAGTGCAGTTGGAAAACCACAGATCATATATTTAAATGTTTAATAGTTTCAAATCAAGTTAGTAACATGTTAAGTATGAAGTTACTTCTGTTTCCTTACCTTGAAAAACATTCCTTTATAGTAATTTAGGATTTTGAAATCCTAGGGGATCCATGCCAAATGTGAATGGGAGAGGTTGCCCCTGACTATTGGCTCCTGCTTCTCCCTCTCTTCCTTTTACCAGCTCCATCGAACATTGAAAGAGCTCATGCACACATATATGGACAACCTAACCCACACCAAATTTCAGCTCCAACCACATACTACAAGTAACTATTTCTTGGCCACCCCTTGTGGCCAGGAGGACAAATATCAGGTATAGACCACCTTATGAAGATGATGCAGGGAAGAGGCCTATGCAGATTCTGAAGGCTACGTGACAGCTAGGGACCATTTGTGTAAGCAAATCCCATGGTCTAAAGTGTACTAAATGAGATCTAGAAGTGAGGATATGGATTCTGAGGGACACATCCACTTGGCTCTGTTCCTTTGGCTCCTGTGGAATGGTACCAAAGTTCTGGATAGATCAGTAACCTGGACAGGGAGCCTCCTGTCTACATGAGAATCCTTGTGGGAGAAAGGGACAGAGGGAGGGAGGGAGGAAGCCCTCTCCACCCAGGACTCTCTGGACGCTACTTCATGTGCCAGGTGACCCTACTGTAAGGTGACCCTTTTTTCTTTTTCATGGTTCCTTTCTTTCTTTCCCTCCTCTTCTTGTCTTTTCTGTCTTTCATGCCTCCTTTTAATTTTTTTTTTATGTCCTTTCTCAATCTTCTTAGCTCCTCTTATTTCATCTGTGTTAAGGTCATTATTCCATGATTTCACCCTCCACCAGAACTAAAGTAGTTGGGCCCTGACAGTGATTTTACTGCCTTCCTTTATCTGCCATCCTGCATCAGTTATCTGTAGACCAAAGTGAAGTCTGAGCCTGCATATTGGTGCTGCTTATTCCCATGCACGGTTCCAAACTTTAAAAGCCAAGCTTTATAATAGAGGATCCATTTGATTTCAAGGTGACCAAGAATCAGTTTGCCCAACTGACCTCCAACCTTGCAAGAACAAATACCTTTTATTAAATATTTTTGTTATTTAGAAAGGATTTGTGGAAAGATTGAGTCAAAACATTTCCCCCCTGGATTTTGGTTCATTTTAATTCAAGCACATTAGCAGATGGTTTGGGAACAGTCCTGATATGTCTCCAAAACTAATGAACAGAATTAATTAACCCACCATTCAGCTTTTTTCTCTACCCTGTTTCATGTTCTCCTTCAAATCTCTTTGACTTGTAAATTTTGTTATTATTTTTATCTGAAAGTTTATTTCCTGTTCCTCAACTAAAAATTACTTTATTTATATATCCTTTATGTTCAGATAGGTGGTACCAAGAGGTAATGAAACTATGTCAATTGCCTTTTATATCATTGTCTCTGTTGGCTCTTGCTCTAATAAATTCTTGTAAAATTCTAAGGCTTAGATGGCAACACATACTTTTCTTTACAAAAATGAGGAACTAAGATTCAAGGACATCACATTATATCAAAACTCTTCAATACTAATTACATAGAACAAAAAGTGTATTAACAAACATTTTTGTATTTAGATTTTAAACAGACTAGAAACTTCTGCTTACTATATATGTGTATGTCAAGAAACTCTCCATGTACCATAGATGTATAAGATTTAAGATACTAAAATCTAAAATTAAAATAGATATAAAATTAGATCTGTCAATTCCTAATCCTCAAAGGTATAATATGAGCTTTGAGAAGTTAAGCATAGAAGATAGAGCCATTACAAAACGTTTCAATTTTTCTGACATGAAGAATTTCTTCTGCCTGAAAAATTTTTACTTTCTGAGTACTTTTGAGAGAGATAATAAAAAATACTTCTACTTTCCAGTTTTCAGTATAGAAAATTTGAAAGAGTACAAAAGAAAAATATCAATAATTTCCTAAGCCAAAACACTCTTTATTTATATGCATACACATTTTAAAACTAGAAAAAGGTTTATTTTTCCTATAACGGAAAATCTTCTACAGCAATATTTATAAATATTTTTAGCAACATATAAAAATATTTTGTATAAGGAGCATATGCACATGGTAACAAAATTTCAAACCATGTAGGAGAGTTCAACATTAAAAAAAACATTCCCTGGAATCTATTATATGAGTTCTTATGGTATAAAATCTGTGCCACCATAAAGAAAATATTACTAAAAATAAATGAATGGAGGTAAAAGGGAGCAAAAAATTCTACTTAAATATTCTTCTAGTAGAGTATGATTTTATATTTCTTACAAAGATAAACTAGATATTTTGTCATAAATTTATTACAAATAATTTCCTTGCCCTTTGAATATATTCTGGTGGAGCCTGTGACTCCCTGTTATTCATTTTAGTATTTGTTTTGTAGGATTTCTGATTGCTATGAACTTGAGATTTCATTACACTCCTGAGTTAGCAGGAGTGTAACTGCTTCTTGTATTTCATATTTTTCGTTTTAAATAACCTTTTCAATTGACATAGAACATCCTTAAGTAGTATTTTCACAAATAGTTTTGGGTTGTGATAAAATTTTCTGATTATTTCCATTTTGAAAAAGATACCTACTTTGCACTCATATTTGATTGCTATTTGGGCTAGGTATAAAATTATAGACTCAAACTATTTTTTCTTAGTCATATTAAATCATTGTCCAATTGGCTTGCAGAATCTAATGTCCCTAATGAAAAGTCTGATACCATTCTGATTCTTATTCCTATATACATAACTGTCTTTCTGGAAATTTGCAGGATATTATTTTTATTATTGGAGTTCTCACATTTTTCTGGATATGTCCAAGTAAGGACTTTCAAAGAAATCCTGATAACATTTTAACATAGCACCCAAAAAGTTAATGTTTAAACACAATAGGAAGGTACTGTTTCTTATTATTCTCTTGGTAATGAAATAATGGAGAACCTGGCAGGATATGTTAATTGACTTTCTGTCATTATAGCAAACCTGAGATAAATAACTTGCAAAGAGAAAACTTTTATTTTTGTCTTTTACTTTCAGAGATTCCAGTTCATGATTGCTTGGCCCTATTATTTTAAGGCCTGTGTGAGACAGTACATTATGGTGGGAGAATAGGCAGAACAAGATCATTTACCTCATCGCCAGAGTAAAACAGGAGAAAGAGACTGAGGCTCCTCAATTCCCTTCAAGGGCACATACCCTATGACCTAAAGACCTTTCATTATCCACATCTTAAAGTTTCTATCACTTCTCAATAGTACCAAGCTGAGGACCAAGTCACCTATATATCAACCTCTGAAGGACACTTAAGCATTGTTATCTAGAAACATTGGGAAAGGGGGTGAGTTTCCCACTGCATGTGAGATAGAAATTTAGAACAAATTTTGCATGAAACTTTCAGTGCTAGGTCTCTGTATCAATTCTGTTTCACTCATCTCAATCTCTTCTTACTTGAGGTACACTGTGTAAGACCAAGTCCCACCCTTTAATCAGAAGAAGGTTCCAGGAAGCGTTAGGTGTGTGGGGATGGATTGTTGACCTTACTCAAATTCAATAAAAGCCTAGACTTGGCCAAGAGGGAGCCCTGAAGGATCAGCCTGCCACTCTCACCATATCCTCTACATTACTCAAGAGGCTTTAGGCTATTATGAAAGAACATTCAACTTGCACTAGCTTCCAAAAAACAGAAATGATTAGTTGACCTAACTTAAATCCTAGAATAGGGGAGGCTATTAGTTTAGCTTAATCTTAACTCACTTTTATTGCCATTACTGTTGAAGGGGTCAGCAAGCAGCTATAGAAGTTCATGGCCTCACATGTATGCAAAATAACATGTAGATCAGGGAAAAAGGATAATCTTCTAGACTTTCTCTTGAGGGGAAATGTTCCCCAGAAGCTGTCAGTAAGCCTTCCCTCATATCTAACTGGCCACCAGTTTATCTTTTAACCAATTAATTTCTCAACAGTTTAGCTGGATCCTGAGCCAGTTAAGAGAGATGGGATCACCATGAAAAACTAAAACTGAGAGAGGGAAGAATGGACATTAGGAAGACAGCCTCAGTGTTCACCATATCTTCTTCAAACTCAGGCTCCCTCCTTCATCTTTGATGCCCATATGGTAGGGTATCCACCAATTAAGTACAGCTTTCTTCATGTTTCCTCTGATTCTAGGCCTCCGATAAAGATAGATGGCAAGGGATCTTGGTTTCTCATTACTCTCTAATCCAAAAGCTATTTTCTGACCCCTCCCAACTTCTCTTAGGTACTGCATTTCTTTAATTGGATTTTCATCATTAAAATGGTTGCTAAGAAATTCCTATTTTTTTCTCTAACCTACCAAATGTTTTACCTCATGAGCTCCACTCTCCATCTTTTGTGTCAATATTGGTGTCCCTAATATTTGCTGACATGACAATCCTATGCCTCCTTCTATGTTTGCTGTATGTGTATGTGGTCTGCCAGCTGGGAGAGAATATAAGCATTTTAAACATTGTCAGCTATCTTCAATTGCCTTTAGAGGAGATTATACCAATTTATAATTCCATAAATAATACATGTTTTTCTCTTTCCTTACATCCTTATCAACACTGTGTACCATCAAGTTTTTTTGATCATTGCATATTTTATAGGTAAAAAATTGTAATTTTTAGTCTCATTAATCTCTTGGTGAGCTTGAGTATGTCTCCAAGTTTTTAAAATTTCTTTTCCCTTTTTTTTGTGAGAAGTCCATGCATGAAATATTATTTGAGTCCTGCTACCTCTAGGACTTTCTCTTGCCCACACACACGAATGACAAATCTGAGTGTTCTAGGTTCACAGTATAATTGTAACTTGGTTATTGAAAAGTTATGAGACTAGTTTGATTTTCATCTTTATACAAATAGCTTGACATTGTTTTGCATACTTGAAAATTGTTTTTCAGACTGTTTCCCAGGTTCTTTGTTTTTTGGTTGTCATTTGTTTTCTTGTTTGTTTGTTATTTGGTGGTGGTGGTTGATTTTTTTATAGTATCTAGTTTACCTCGGGAACATTTTCTTATAATTTTATTATTGCCATTGTCCAGTAGTTCTAATTTCTTCCATAGAACGAATGTCATGAAACTATTTCTTGACTCCCTATTCTCTATATGGCATTTTGATTTTTGCCACCTTTTCTACACTAACTCTTAGGATAACAATGCTATTCTTGCATATCTTAAAACTTATTAGTAGAACACAAATATATTTTGGTTATATAGTCATGTATTTTGTTACTAAGTCATTTAAAAATGTCTACTCTTCTAACACACTGAATAATATGGACTAAGATAAGATATTTGCAAGGGCATTTTGTTGTCCCTAATGACACACAAATTTTGAATCATATAGGCAAGCTTTACCAAAGCTCTTGCCTGTGAGAGTCTCAGTTGCAGGCACATTGCTTCTATCAACTCACCTACGTGAGGAATTGAAAACCAAAATTGGTGACATGTGTTTCACATTATACACTGCATAAATTATGAATTTGAT
Organism: Glaucomys volans; assembly: GCA_020662805.1. Taxonomy (NCBI): domain Eukaryota; kingdom Metazoa; phylum Chordata; class Mammalia; order Rodentia; family Sciuridae; genus Glaucomys; species Glaucomys volans. Next base: position 82,683 of record JAJEJO010053957.1, read on the forward strand.
TTCCAGAAGATAGAGTAATTCAACAGTTGAGAGTCATAGAACTCTTGCAGACAATCATTCTCTACTTCTCACTGCCAGCATCAACATTATAAATAAAAAACAGGGTTTTGTGAACCACTTGACTAGGTAATTGTGGATGAATTGGCTGAAGCAATTATGTGAAAACCACACCCAGTTGGATCTTTATGTATTTTACAGTGAGAACAACACAGAAGGTGGTCTAAAACTGCAACTCCTCATCCTGGTTGCATATTAGAACCATCTGGGGATGCATAAATGAGCCCATACACACTGAGCTCTCTAGAATGGCCCATTCAATACATATTGACTACTTAAGCATATCAAACAGCCTGGGCATGCTGATCATCCTAACAAGTACCAAAATACATGCCCTTTGATGAAGCAAGTGTTTCTCCAGGAATGCTTTTTAGATAAATACTTGCATATTATGGACAAAGATTTGCTTTCAAGATATTTGTTTATTCATCTGACAAAGATTCATGGGGCCCAAATTCAGAGCCAGTACTCTTCTAAATACAGGACAGTAATCTGCCTGCTCTCAGGAAGAGTAGTCTTGGGAAAAAGGCCAGATGAGAAAACACACAAATAGGCAAACTAGAAAAGGAAAATATAGTTACAAATTCTGTGTACAAAAAGTAAAATTTGGTACTCAGTCAGGCCCTCTGGAAAGTCTACTCCTCCTGCTAGAGTTGGGGAGGCACTCTTTTAGAATTCCTTCTGCCTCGATTTTCCCTTTTTCCACTCTACTGTGGAAATCTGTGTTGGAGAAGAACCTGTGTGAAGTGTGTCTACCCACAATTCCAGAGGAAATGGGATTGTATCTTTTCTGTTCCTGGATGCTCCCAATCTTATCTAATGGTTTCTTTCTCCCTCCTTCCCTAAATTCTTCCCTTCCTTTCTTCTTCCTTCCCTGCCTTATTATTTTTTTATTGTAGTAAAATATACATGGCATAAAATCTACCATTTTAACTATTATAAAGTGTACAACCCAGTGGTGTCACAGCCCTCTCATCTCTCTTAGTCGAGGCCATTAATTAAGGAGATATCTGGCAATAGGGAATGAAGAAAAGAGAAACACACATAAAGAGAAAAAGGTGGGGCCAGGTGGTTCAGCCAAACTCTGATGGAGATTGACTGACCCACAGCTAGCTCAGCATGTTTATTATATAGGTTTCATTAAAAGGTTATTTGTGGGAGAGTTTCATCAAAGTAGGCAATCTGAAGGATGCAGGACTGGTGAGACATTAGGGTCATCTTGTTTTGCTCAGAATTCTCTATCCCTGGAAGTTGGTGTCTGAATGCAGGGCCTCAACTGATAACTCTGAGCCTTTGCACAGAGTTTCCTCCGACTGGTGTCACCACAGCAACTGGGCTATCATGACCTGCACTTTTGCACAGGCAGCTCCTGGCACAACATGGCCACAAGAGAGTCAGAGGCCATAATTCAAATCACCACTCTCCACACAGTGGCATTTACATGGTTGTGCAGCCATCACCACCACCATCCAGCTCTGCAACCTTTTCATCTTTTCCAACTGAAATTCTGTGCCCATTAAACAATAACTATTCATTTCCTCCCCCACCTTCAGACTCTATAACCATTCTCCTTTTATAAATTTAAGTGTTCTAGTTCCTTGTGCGAGAGGAAGTATACATCATTTGTCCTTTTATGACTGACTTATTTTACTTACCATAATGTTCTCCAGATTCATTCATGTTGGAGCAGGTATCAGAATTTTCTTCCTCTGTAAGGCTGAGTAGCATTTATTGTACATATCCCATGTCATGTTCATCTGCTCACCAGCCAATGGACCCGTGGGTTGCTTCCATCTCTTGGCTATTGTGAGTAATGTTGCTACCAATTGGTTACACACATCTGTTCAAGAACTTGCTTTCATTTTCTTTGGATATGTACCCAGAAGTAGAGTTGCTGGATATATAACTTTGTGTGTGTGTGTGTGTGTGTGTGTGTGTGTGTGCATGTGTGTGCTTTTTTTTGAGGAGCTGCCACAGTGTTTCCCATAGCGGCTGCACTGTTCACCTTCTCACTGACAATGTGTAAGGGTTCAAGGTTCTTTATGTCTATCCTAAGATATTTCTTTGATAATTTTTTATAGTAGCCATCCTGGAATATGGACTATGTTGATGTGTTTATAGTTCTGATTTGCATTTCTCTAATGATGAGTAAATACTGAGCATGTTTTTTATGAGCTTTTTGGCCATTTGTCTTTGGAGAATTGTTCTTCATTCTTTTTAAAATCAGTTTTTTGTTGCTGTTATTGTTATTGCTGAGTTGTATGAATTATGTACTTATTCTGGACATTAATCCCTGATCAGTGTATAGTTCATGAAAATCATCTCCCATTTCTAGGCTGTCTTGCCACTCTCTTGATTGTGTCCTTTGATGCACAGTCTACTTGATATTTTGAGAGAGATATATTTCACTGATGGTGAAGATTTATCAATTTCTTCTTCTTGTTCTATAAAGTTTTGTTTGTTATATGAAGCTTCTTGGTTTATTGTACCTTTTATCAATGGAAAACATACTATTTCCCCATTTAAAAATGTGTTTTTCTTAGAATTCTATTTTGTCTGATATTGTCTGATGTTGACAATTCCATAGTTGATTTTAAAATGTGAGATTTTAGGTCTAAAGTGTTTTTCTTAGAACATTGATAAACCTTTCTACTCTTTTCTCACACCTGGAATTTCTTGGCAATAAGAAATTTTCCAGCAATTTGATTATATTTTTATATGATTATATGATTTTTTTTTCATTCTGAAAACTAGGTATTTTCTCTGTAGCTTTGAAATTTCACTGTGACGTTTTTAGGTGTTATGTTTCTGCCAGTTCTTAAATCTAAGAAACCAAGTCTCTTCAGCTAAAATTTTATCTGATTATGTTATTAATTACTTGCTCCTCCCCACTCTTCATTCTTCTTGTTCTTCTCCTGAAGTTCTTTTTTTTTATTTTTTATATTTTTACAGACTTCATTTTGATTCATTGTATACATATGGGGTAAAATTTTCATTTCTATGGTTGTACACGATGCACTTTCATATCATTCTTGTTAATCACATGTGTACATGGTCCTGAAGTTCTTGTTAGACAAATCTTAGACTTTTGAGCCTGTGGTTTATGTCTCTCCTGCAACTCGCATGCTTCCCACAGCACTGTCCTTGTAAAGTGCCTTGTGACAGGCTCTTAGGAATGAACTTCTGTCTTAAATTCTTCTTTATCTGTGAATATCCTCTTATTTAGAATAAATGTTGCATTTTAAAACTATCAAGAAAGTATTTAATTTACAGGAATTTTCAGATTTTTTTCATAAATGCATTGTCTTCTCTAAGTTTCTTGTGGACATTAATTTTCCTTAGTCTTCTTGCTGTATGAAATCCTTTTTCTGTAGTGATAAGTCTCTGTTCTGTGAACAGAATTTCAGACCTCTCATAGCATTTATTGGCTTCCCGCAAATATTTAGGGAATTCTTGGTTGTTTGCTCATATTTTTTTTATCTTAAACTTCCTTTTTACAGATTTGTGAATATTGGTTGTGCTGACTGAACAATACCACTGACAAATGTAGACAAGAGACAGGATAAGTGACAGAAAGTGTCCTGCTGCAGTGTCCCCCTTTTTTTTTTTTAAAGAAAAATGTATTTTTTTAAGTTTATTTATTTTTATTTTTACAGACTGCATTTTGATTCACTGTACACAAATGGGGTACAACTTTTCATTTCTATGGTTGTACATGATGTAGATTTACACCATTCGTGTAACCATACAAGTACACAGGGTAATGATTTTGGTCTCATTTGTGTAATGAGATAGTGTCTTCTTTTTAAGCAGTTTCATATCTCCTTTTGGGGATGAGCAGCTTTCTTGGGTAAAAATAATCTGCCCCTTGCCTATCCTTGCTTTAGCCTGGGATCATTTACTATTGCTACCTGCTTTAGTACAAGCAGGAGGCAAAGGAGTGATCGACAGTTAAGTTGTACCAAGTGCAGTTCTCTGATTAACTGCCTTGATGAGCCTCCATGCATTTTCTTGTTCCCTGCATCCAGTGGTTCTAAATTTTGCCACCCTCCCTGGGCCACCCTCACCTTCACCATAGTCCTCTCATGTATGATTTTAGACAATATTTTTCTTTTTCTTCAGTTTTGGTTTTCTGTAGATCTGAGTCCATCTGTCTGTCTTATTTCAGGCATAGTTCAAATGTTTTGGTCTGCTAATAATACATTGTATTAGTAGTATTTTTAAATATCTTGTTATTTCAAGGGATTTAGAGTCAGTGTACCAGTCAATGTTCATTCTCCAAAGCATAAAACCTTTTAGGAATATCAAGGAAGAAAGACAGGAAATTGGGTGCCAGAAAGTCATTTGGAGAGCATAGTATTTGCTAGATATTTACTGATATTTGTAACTAGATGAATACAGTGGAAATGGACAGCCAAAAAGAAAGGAAAATAGATTTTAATAGATATAGAAAAAGTGTTTAAATAAAGAACAAGTTAAAAGAGACCTGAAAGAAACACAAGTGTTTTTTTTTTAATTCAGGGACAAATATAAAGAGAGTTAAGGAATATGGTGTTTCTATTACTGAAGAAAAGAGAGTAGGATAAAAAGCACACACAAATACATTCAGTTATTTCTTAATTTTATACCTAGCTTAGGAGATCAGGATTTAAGAATAGACAAGGAATAGGGAACCAGGAGATTGAGCAGGAACAAGTAATTAACTTGATGATGGACTTAAAGATAAATTGGATGTGATAAATATCTGCAAACATGTATTGAAAGCACTTGCTATCACTGTAAAATTTGAGAGGAGTAGGAGCATTGGGAGGGTAACACTGTATTGAAGCATACAAGAATAAATTAATGTTTACATCTAAAAATTATACTGGGAAACAAAAAATTCATTTTTAAAATTACCAGGAAAATGACTAATTACCATCAAATATTTGGCAAGAAACACTTTAGGGTGGGTTAATCTGATAAATTTCTTTTGACAGACACTGATCATGGAATACATTAAGGACTTATTATTAATAGTTCATTGTCCACTTGAAGGAACATAAAAATGATTTGCGGTTTGAAAAGTTGCTTCCTACAGGCCTTATAGGTAAAATGGTGCGCAATAAGTTAATGGACCTCAAGGAGTTATAGCAATGTGGGATAGATGCTTCTGGGAAACTTGTCTGTACTGACTGACTTGATATGGAGTGAAGGAACTTCACTTGCAGCAGAAGAAATTTAGGTTAAAGATTAGGAAGATCCTCTTTTTCCTAGGATTTTCTAGGCATGAAATATTGGGCTGTAATCATCAGAGAGCATAGAAGCTCATTCTTTGGCACATTGTGACAATATAGGAAATTCTCCTTAAATTGCTTAAACTCAAAGAAAAAGAACTTGAAAGGCAGTACTACTGAAGGACAGAATAGTTTTGAAAACACAGCCTGCACTTCCAGACCTCCATTCCATCACAGAGGTCACAAGAGGCAATGACCCAGCAGGCAGGGCTTGGGGCTAAGTGATGGCTACCTAATTTCATATTTAATGGGGTGAATAAGAGTACCAGGACATTAAAAATGGAATAGAAAAAGTCACCTATGGGTACTTTTTTGCCTGGAAAACTTGAGCTTCAAAATTACTCTAACAAAGTTAAACACTGGTCAAAAACCAACAGAACACAGCTCATAGAAATAAGTGGAAAGTAGGATTAACGATAATAGTAATATCTAAGTGTGTCCATCACATTTCCCAGATACCAGTTATGGTTCTAAACCCTTACATGTGTTAACACTGGAAGGGAAACAAAAAATCACATATATAATCTAAGACGCTAAGTTCTCAGGTTATGTGGGGTGAAGACTTGAGATCTCGTTTAAAAATGCATTGCTTGTTTAACATTTTGCTAAATGACAAAAATTTGGTAACATATCCTTGGAAATCTAAAGAAAAAATGAAGCCAATAAAGATTGATATATTTTGATATGTTATATTGATATGATAAAATTGATAGATAAAGAGCCTACAGAGGAAAAAGGAAATATTTCTAGAAATTTGCTGTCAGGCATCAAGTCACTTCTTGTTATGTGACTTATTTAAACCTCACGATAATCCTGATGGTTAAGTGCTGATGTCACCAGTGATAAACAAAGAAACTGAGACTTGGAGCAAGAAAGTAACTCTCAGCTGCTAGAGATAGCCGGAGAGCCAGGACTTTATGACTCTGAAACATGCATTTTTCCCCTGTTATTTAAACTGCTCCTTTGTATGACAACAAGCATACTGGTGATTTAATAAGAGCCAAGAGGAAAAAAGTGAAGGTTATAAATTCATACATTTCTATGATTATAGGGAAGAAAAAGCACACATGCAGTTTGTTTCAGTTACCTATGGCTCTGAAACAAACATTTTAGAGGTTCAAAACAATAATCATTTAAATATTTGCAGAGATTCTTCTGGTCAGGAATCAGGTAAGGCATACTGGGGGTCTGTGATGACTGGGAGCTTAGCTTGGAAAACTGAATGGTTGAGGGTGACTGAATCAGCTGGGCCTGGAACCATCTGAGGTCTTCTTCGCTCTGATTTTTGGCACCTGGGCTGAGACGGCTGGCTCTAAGAATGGCGTCACTCTGTGGCTAGGGCCCTTCCCAGCTGGGAGCTGGGTTCTAAGGAGAGGGCACTCCAAGGGGACAATCTGAAGGGTGAGTTTTCCAAGAGAGTTACGTGGATACTGTATGACCTTTACCAATCAATAAGTGGGAGTCATGTGACTCTAAGCTTGTTAAAAACTCCAGTGAGGCATAATATTCCATTGCCATAAAGAGAAATGGAATTTGCTGGTAAGTGGATGAACTGTAGACTATCAAGCTAAGTGAAATAAGCCAATGCCAACAAACCAAAGGCCGAATGTTCTCTCTGATATGTGGATGTTAACACAGAATAAAGGGAGGAAGACAGGGAAATGTAGAAGTACTTTGGCTTAGACAAAGGGAAAATGAAGGGAAAGGAGGGGGATTGGGAGTAGGAAAGTTAGTAGAATGAATGTACATTTATTTCCCATGTTCATATGTGAATACGTGACCAATGTAATTCCATATCATGTACAACCAGAAGAATGGGAAGTTGTACTCCACATATATATAATATGTCAAAACACATTCTACAGTCATGCATATATAAAAGAGCAAATATAGTTAAAAAAAAAAAAAAAAAAAGGCAGGGGGAAAAGAAGCAACTTCAGTGAGGGCTGGTGGGTGGAGCTCAGTGGTAGAGTGTTTGCCTAGCATGTGCAAGGCCCTGGCTTCCATCCCCAGCACCACAAAAATGAACACTCTACAAAGTATTTGCTACTAAATCCCCTTCTTTCAACATCAACCTCACTTGATGTCTTGAATGAGTATAATTTGCACAGGACAAATGATAGCATATTAGTAGTGAGGCAGATGCTCCTCCTTAACCCTGGAGGCTGGCTCCCTAGGTTATGCTTCTGGGTTGAATTTACTATTGCACAACATGGAGGTAGAGGGAGGTGGTCAGAACTCAGATGTAGATTCTCTCCCTATCCTTTGAGTCCAGCATTTTCCTGAATATGGTAATAATGATGATTAGGCTTTGTGATGTCTCCAAAAGGACCCTTCGGTATTTCCTGAATATCAGTTAAGGTGCTGAAGTTTATTTATTTTTTTCTCCAAGTCTTAGTTGGCATTTTTGTGTAGATTTCTGTTGCCAATTTATAGCAAACCAACATAAATATGAAATTAAATCCATAGAATGAAATGTGCATGATGAGAACTTCAATCTGTGTTGAGTAGTCTTGGTGTATTACTGAGTTTGAAGTAACAGGGAGCAGCCATCAATGAAAACTCTGCTCTGCAGAAATCAGAAACATAAATATTTTATTTAGCTGAGATAATAACAGATTCTTAGAATAACTATTTTTTCAATTGGTGCAATCAAATATGATTTGATCCATATCCCAACTGTAAATTAAACCTCAAGTGAAGTTAGGCAGTTATTTAAATAAACTAAAAAATTAATATTGCTTTCTAGAACAGGACATGTTCTAAATCTAGGAATCTAGTTAGATGGGCTTTGATTTTATGGAAAGTGATGATTTCCCCAGTTATAATAATTTGCAGATAATTTTTGAAAGGAATATTTATAGAGTTGATACATATAATTTAATTGATTTATAAAACAATTCTTGGCACACATCTGTAATCCCAGTGACTTGGGAGATTGATGCAGGAGGATCTCAAATTCAAAGACAGCCTCAGCAATTAAGCCAGACCCTATGCAACTTAGTGAGACCCTGTCTCAAAATAAAAACTAAAATGGGCTGGGAATGTAGTTCAGTGGTTAAGTACCTCTAGGTTCAATCCCTGGTACCAAAAAATTAAAATTTAAATTTAAAAAATTTAGAAAATAAAAAATTCTTAAGAAGCTGAGAGAAGTAGAAGCTGGGAAAGGCACTGTGGTTTGAGGTTTCTAAGAGTATAAATAGAAGGGAGGGACTGTCATAACATGCTGTGCCCCCATCCTCTCCTTGAAGCCCACCTATATTTCTGCCGTCCATCTCTACCTGAGGAAAGAACAAAGGAAAGCATTTAATACTCAAGAAGAAAACTTGCCAGGCAAGGAGGCAAGAAGAGCCTGTCCTTGAGAATTGTTAAGCAATGACTGCCAGTGCTTGGGAAGATCCCTTTCATTTTTTAAAGTTGGATCAGTTCCCAGGTCTAGGCAGGAAGATGGGCTGCAGACCTGTGACTCTGCTCCAGAAGTCCTCTGCTGTACGACTCCTCAGAGAGAATTGACCTGTCCACTCCTGGTCTGCAGAGGCCAGAAATCTTAGCCCAGCTGAAGTTGTGGGGTGGGTGGAGGTCCTTGTCCCCAGTGCAGAGACAGGGTTGGTTGCTCTCTGAATTCCTACCCAACCCCATGATTCTCTACTGTCTTCCTAAGGGTGGTGGTGCAGACCCAGGATAGTACCCATACACCACAACTAAGACCTCTGCACTCGCTAATGGAAATGCCACCATCTGATCCCACAATGTCATACAGAGTGGCATTTTTACATTTTATTCATAAGCTATCTTTGAAAATAAATTTTTCTATTTTGATGATTCATTCATGTATATTTAAAGTGATTTAAACTTTTAAGTTTCATTTGAAACTACCGGAGTCTTTAGTTTGAGGACTAAGCTATTTCTTTTTTTGGTAAGACTAATCACATAACTCATCTAGTTCTTCCCCATCTGCCCCCCACAACTCTTTCACTTAGGTGGATAAAAGAAGATGAATAAGGCTGATGAAAAAATATTAAACATTAGTAATTAGTCAGCATTTATGAATATGGAGTATGTACCAGAAACTATGTATACATTTCTTCTTGTACATTATCACCACAGTCTATGAGGTCGGCACTCTTACTATCATCCCGGTTTACAGATGAGTATCCTGAGACTTACAAAAGCAAAGTAAATTGTATAGACAGATTCAGACTCTAGTTCTGTCTGACTGGTGTACCCAGTCTGGTAACTGCCTCTCTGTTCACAGGGTTATGAAGAATGACAACTGAATATAGTGTCATGCTGATGTAGCAAATTCAGAAATTGCTTGGTTCCAGTGATTGACAAAACTAGTTAGCTCAAGAAAAGTCTTAACCATCCAGAATTCCAATTTAAGACATACAGAAGTGATGCCAAGAGGCCAAGGACATTAATTTGACAAATGAGCAGTGTACATTGTTACCCCCGGGCGAGATAGTATGGTTTCAGAATAAAGTTGCCTCTCTCTCCATTAGTGTGTAAATCTCAAACTTTCTGTATCCTAAGGTTGAAGTAAAAGCCCAGTTGGGTATTAAAGAATCAGACCTAGTATGGAGCAATGAGTCACCACCAATTCAGGCATTTTGTTAATTGAGCACAGGATATACGCCCAGTGTAGAAACCCCCATTAGAATCTACAATTTATAATAGAAATGTTCCCTAAAATTTTTCCTGTTTGGAGGATAATCCTTAGCATATCCTAAATTGTCTAGATGTTCATGATGAAAATTCTCATTTGTTATGCTGTGCACCAGGCACTTTGCTGAGCTTTGTATGTGTGGACATGATTCTCACATCAGCCATGGGAATGAGGGACTGTTATTATTGTCTTTTTCTCGTTGAAAAGATTTAGGTTGAAAACTTGCCCAAGGTCACATGATCTGTAGGAGAACCAAACCAAGTGACTCTGAAGCCAGTGATCTTGGCAAATTGTTCATTGTCCTGATACATAAGGACAGGCATGAGAAAGGGAGAGCAGGTGAAAGTCAGAAAAGAAGAGGGGACCACCGTCTCCACATTTTTTTCTTTGACAGAGAGTTCCTTCAAGAGTAGAAGGCATCACAATACCAGACCACAAACTATACTACAGAGCTACGGTAACAAAAACAGCATGGCGTTGGCACCAAAACAGACAGAGACCAATAAAAGACACAGAGACAAACCCACATAAATACAATTATCTCATACTAGACAAAGGTGCCAAAAACTTTCACTGAAGAGAAGATAGCCTATTCAACAAATGTTGCTTGGAAATATGGAAAGCCACAGGTAACAAATGAAATTAAACCTCTATCTCTCACCCTGCACAAAAATTAACTCAAAGTGGATCAAAGACTTGGGCACTAGAGCAGAGAGACCCTGTGCCTAACCCAAGAAAAAGTAGGCCCAAATCTTTACTATGTCAGCCTAGGATCTGACTTCCTTAACAAGATTCCTAAAGCACCAGAAGTAAAATCAAGAATCAACAAATGGAATGGATTCAAACTCAAAAGCTTCTTCTCAGCAAAGGAAACAGTCAATAACGTGAAGAGAGCCCACAGAATGGGAGAAAATCTTTACCCACTCACCTCAGATAGAGCACTAATCTCCAGGATACGTAAAGAACTCAAAAAACTTAACACCAAAAAACAAATGACCCAATCAATCAATGGGCTAAGGAACTGAACAGAAACTTCACAGAAGAAATACAATCAATCAAGAAATACATGAAAAAATGTTCAGCATCTCTAGTGATTAGAGAAATGCAAATCAAAGCTACTCTAAGATTTCATCTTACTGTGATCAGAATGGCAATTATCAAGAATACAAGCAATAATAAATGTTGGTGAGGATATGGGGAAATGGTACACTCATACATTGCAGGTGAGAATGCAAGTTGGCACAACCACTATGGAAAGTAATATGGAGATTCCTCAGAAAACTTGGAATGGAACCACCATTTGACCCAGGTATCCCACTGCTCAGCATATACCCAAAGGACTTAAAATCTGCATATTACAGTGATGCAGCCACATCAATGTTTATAGAAGCTCATTTCACAATAGCTAAACTATGGAACCAACCTAGATGGCCTTCAACAGATGAATGGATAAAGAAAATGTGATATCTCTCTCTCTCTCTCTATATATATATATATGTATATATGTATATATATATATATACATATATAATGGAATGGAATATTTTTCAGCTTTAAAGAAGAATGGAATTATGGCCTTTACTAGTAAATGAATGGAGTTGGAGAATATAATGCTAAGTGAAATAAGCCAAACCTAAAAAACCAAAAGCCGAATGTTTTCTCTGATATGCAGATGATAATTCACAATGAGGGGGTGCACTAGGTAAGAATAGAGTTATTTTAGATTAAGTAGAGGGAAGTGAAAAGGAGGCTAGGGGGCATGGGGATAGGAAGGAGAGTAGAATGAAACAGACATTATTACTTTATGTACACATATGACTGCATGACTGATGTGATCCTATGACATGTACAATCAGAAAAATGAGAAGTTATACTCCATTTTTGTATGATTAATCAAAATGCATAAATGCATTCTCTTGTCATGTATAACTAATTAGAACAAATTTTAATTTTTTTTTTAAAGAGCAGCTCTTGAAACACTTCTATAATACCAGTGACTCAGAAGGCTGAGGCAGGAGGATCTTGAGTTCAAAGCCAGCCTCAGCAACTTAATGAGGCCCTGAAAAACTCAATGAAAGACCCCGTCTCTAATAAAATATAAAAAAGGGCTGGTATGTGGCTTGGTGGTTAAGTGCTCCTGGGTTCAATCCCTGGTTAATTAAAAAAAAAAAAAAAAAAAAAAAAAAGAGCAGCCCTTGTGTTGAAAGGAGTTAGACTATCCTGGATCACTAATTTTCTCCTGGTCTATGAGGGCCTTGCTAGATCTTCTTTCTCCTTCTGCAGTTCAAGCTCTACATTCTCTATATTTGAAACTACTGCAGTTTTTAGGTTGACTAAAGACTTTTCCCTTTCCCCTCTGTTTTCCTATGAAAACTGCCATACAAATCCCCAGTCACTCTGAATTGGCTCCTGGGAATTGCGGAGAGGGACTGTCTCAGCCCAATGGTGGTCCCCATTCCTCAGTGCTTGGGTAGCACTGTGACAGTTAGCTCCCACTACTAGGAAGGTGCTTCTCCCTTCTCCTCAGTCCCTACTCCACACTTTTCCCCTCTTCCCTTTACTCCCCATCTGCCACACTCAGTCCCAGGAGGAGACTCCACCAGGCAAACTCCCAAGCCTTCACCCTACAAACATACCTACATGTCAACTGAACCCTTTTCCTCTCATTCCTCACAGTGTCCCTGTAGGGGATCATTTTTCACAGGAAGAAGTAGAAACTTCCTTTGGGAATTTTATGGATGATAGCCAAAATCTTGGCTTGGCTTTGAGTAAGATTGCTCCAGTGTACAGTGAAAAGCTAAGGGAACTTAGGGTAGTACCTGATATTTGTTAGATGTCCACAGGAACAAAGATAGTGAAGAACAGAAAGAGATTATCAGAGAGGCAGGAATCCAGGAACAGGTGGTATTAGAGAAGCCCTTCAAAGAAGAGAAGGACAGAGAGTAATAGATGTTGCAAAGGGGCCAATTTAATAATTGAAGTCCAACTATTGGAATTCACAATGAATTCAGCAGACACATTTGTCCAAGTAGATTCAGTAGAGGGACAGCCATTTGATATCAGATTGGTGTGGATCAAATGATAAAGGTAGAGTATACTATGAAAATTGTGAATACGTAGAACACTCGTGTTTAGGAGAGTGTTCAGGCCTCTATCATATCATTTTTGCCTGTCTATGGTTGCCTTCTCTGCCTAGCTCCCAATCTGTATGATTTACTAAAGCACAAGGCGATGCTGTCACATCTTTCAAGATACTTGATGGCAGACAGAGGAGAAATATATGGCAGAGGCTAACGATGAATGTAGGGTTGGGAAGAAGTTATTTCATTTTTTAAAATGAGAAAGATTTGTGTGTCATCTGTTCATCAGTAAATGTCTACTGAGTGCCGCAGCTAAACTCTCTGCAAGACAGAGACCTTGCCTTCAAGGAGCAAATTCCATCATGAACAACAGTCATTAAATAAACATCAGAAACAATTACATAACTGTTTTAATTAGACAAAATGCATGAGTTATCAGGTGCTCTGGGAACATAAACAGGGGTTTCCTATGGGTCTGGGGAGGAATGAAAGGAACTGTTTGGGTGAAAACAACAGATTGGAGTGAGGAGAGCATTCAGGCACAGGGAAAAATCCATGGGAAGGCCCTGAGGTGGGTGAGAACGAGGCACCTACCTAGAGCCAATAAGAAGTGCAGAGTGGTTGGAGCCTAGAGTGAAGGTGGGGAGTGGTTGAGGTGATGCTGGAGATGAGGAGGGGAATCGCTTGGGGAACATGGCTCCAGGCTACAAGGAAGGAAATCACAGAGAAGGTGAGGCTGGAAACAATAAAGGAAGGGGGCATCATTACCACAGAGGTTTCTGGAGAAATCAGAAGGCAGAAGGAAATGGAATTCTGGCTTCCCCTAGGCAGTTCCCCAGGGGTGCTCTAGAACTGTTGCCAAACTCTCTCTCCTATATGGACCCCACTCCTGAGATTTCTTCCCCAACTACCTGCACCCAGCTCTTGGCTCTACATTCTGCCTCCTGGTAAGGAGATTGATATTTGGCTAAGAGGGCTAGTTTAGAAAGTCAAACCTGAGAGAATTGATCACACAAAGCAGGTACTAAGGCCCTAGTACCTGCTTTATGTGATCAGTCACCAAATCCTGACAAGTCCACTATCCTTACAGCTTTCAAATCTGTCCCTTCCCTCTGCCACCAGAGACACTGCTCTAGTTCAGTCTCTCGGTTTCTCTTGCTTGAACTATTGCAACAGCCTCCCAACACTTCTTCCTGTCTCCAATGAGCACAGCACACACCTATCAAAGTGGTAGTCTTTAATATTCAGATACATGGATGTGACTCCTCTCCATGTGACAAAAAAACCCTTTGATACTTTCTGCCTTCTCTGGAGCAAGAAATCCAGACTCCTTTGCTTAGAGCATGTGTCCTTTGGGGTCTGGACCCTTCAATATTATCTCTTGCTTTGATATGTCCATATTTCAGGGCTACTTGTGACCTCTCCACTTATGCATAATCAGGCTGTAAATCCCCTCTTCACTACATCCATGTGCTAATTCCAACTCATCCTCAAGGTCAAGTGTTAACCTCAAGGTCAGAAAGTCTGTGCCCTTCCCTGTCAGGTTGTGGCCCCTTCTCCATTCTCTCATGATGCCATGTGTCTGCACCATTCGTAGCACTTTTCAAACCCTGTCACAGTCATGGGTTGCTCCCTGCTGTTCCTACTTAGCCACATTTCTTCGGGCTCAGAACTGACTATACCATATTAATTTTCAAATTCTCCAAACCCAGCACAGTGCCTGGTGTTAAGGCAGTTACTCCACATGAATGAAGATTAGGTTATATTCTCTGTCAGTTAACTCAGAGTAGGAACCACATCTGCAATTTTGCATGACTGCCCCAAGTTCTCACAATGAAACAACTTTGGGATTTTGAATTAAAATTAATTTTTTGAATTAAAATTAATTCCTAGATTAGTCAGGAATTGAATCACACACCTGAGTTGTAATTACATCATTTCGGAAACCATCTGAGATCCTTTTCCAGTAGCCTATTGTAATTTGATGTATTTAATTTGTTATTATGACCCTGTCCACAAACTCTAGAAAAGACATAAAGTAGCTTATAAAGATAATGTAAAGTTCCAGAAGATAATTGTGGTGGTTGCTGCAAGTTATGATTCTCCTCCTCCTTCTATCAATCAAGCCCTGATTTTGTCCAGGCCACAGTAGCAGTGGGTCAAGAAAACAAGAGTGTATATAGACAAAGACATAGACACCCATATATAGATACCTAATAGATATAATATTTCCCAGTGTCTCTTCTAGCTAGGGTTAGTTAAATGCTAAAGTTCTGGCTAATGAAAATAAACAGAAATGGTACTTGTCTTTTGACATTTGTATTTCTTCTTTTTATTCCTGGAATGAGAATTCAGTGCTGGAGCAGAATAACCATCCTGAGAGCCAAAGACAAAAATATTGGGAAGGAAAGTCTTATGAGCAAAAAGAGACTGTACTTGATTTAGAACTTGTTTGGGGAGTTTCCCATGCTCATAGCCAAATCTAATTACTATCTGGTAGAATAACAGACATGAGATTTTGGTGAAAAAAATATATATGCATATATATATCACTATACATATATACATATACATATATGAATATGTATATACATATGTGTGTGTATGTATGTGTGTGTGTGTGTGTGTGTGTGTGACAAAGGGAAAACAAGAGCAGGAACATAAAGCAGAGCTGTGCCTTTATATGTACAAATAATACATACCGTGAAGTTCTGTATACATTATATGGATGGGTCAATACTTACTTTTAAGATGTCCAGGAGATGATAGGAAAGGGAAAATATAGTCAGTTCTTTGTATGTAAGAGAAAAGCAAAATTATAAGAAGAAAATTACTTTTAAAGCATGACAAGACAGATCTTTCTTTTCATGACTTCTTATAAAAGGGAGAGAACATGTCATAATAAACAATGTCAGCATCTTTATATCAACAATCATCTCTGGAAGTTCTAGTAACTGATGGTCTCATCCAAAGTGCAAGATAACCACAACAATTAAGGTATTTGGACAAAGAAATTGACCACACATCTTTCAGTCAGTCTTCCAAAGCTAGATTTTCATTTTGGTTTTGGGGAAACCACATTAAAAATCTGTTGAGGGGCTGGGGCTGTGGCTCAGGGGCAGAGCACTTGCCTAGCATGTATGAGGCACTGGGTTCCATCCTTAGCACTGAATAAAAATAAACAAATAATTTTTAAAAAATCTATTGAAAACTGCATACTTTGGAACAGAAAATTGCACACACATACCTTCTCACCCAGAGGTTGTCTACCATTTCACGGAGTTACAGGCATCTAAGGGTTTGAAAGTTCCAGGTTAAGATTCTAGTCTGTAGCTCTGATCTGGATTCTTGATATTTAGCAGTAGTGGGATTTATTTTTTATCACACCTGTGTTATCATATTAGTAGTTGTCCCAGGTTGCCCAGGACTGAAGGGTTTACTGGGTCACAGGATTTCAGTGCTAAATTCAGAATGGTCCCAGGAAAAGTGGAATAGTTGGTTACACTAAATACATCTGGGTTCAGAATCATATGTTTTAATTCTGCCAGGTTTGCGTGCCTCTGCATGCATGTATCAGCAATACATACACACATATGTGTGTGCAGGTATTGTGAAGGTGAGCAGGTTTCTTTCTGTGAATATTAAGGGTTTCACAAGGAGATAAGTTGAATGTACAGACTCCTATGTAGCCAAGGCACTCACTGGCAGGGATGGACTCACTTTTCCAAATCAATTTAAGTTCACCACCAATACACAAACTAATGAACACGTGTAGCTCTAAAATCTCACCTCTCTTTGGGAGGCTACACTATTCATGTTGATTAGTTTTTAAATTCTCAGAAATGCTATAGTTCATGTTTCTTGGTACAACTTCTGACTAAATGTTTCATAAAACATATTTCTAACTAAATGAAGAGATTTGCTATGGGGAAATAATTAGTCAAAAGTCAGTTAAAATTTGGAGGAAATCATTAAAATGATAACTTTGGTTGCAAAATTCTTGACTTGAGATTTTAAAATCATCAGGGTTTTCTTTGTGGTAATGTTTGCATATTTGTCAGTTTTTTAAAATTAATAATCATTACCAGATTCTCATCTTAAAACCATATTACCTAGGTATAAAGAAATCTTTTAATCTCTTTAAGACTGGACTCAATAGCTGAATAAGCAACAAAAAGTCATTAACAGAAGCCAAAATCTGTCTTTCTTACCTGTTTGGCAGTCATTAACTGGCCAGACAAGAGAACTTTCTACCATCCTTTTCTCTTAGAGTAGTAGATAATATTCTCATAAAATTCTGAAGAGGCACTGATGTCATTCTTCTAAATTCAAGCAGTCTGGCCCATCCCCAAATTCAATGGTTTGTAAAAGTCAGCAAGATCTGCAAGAATCTTATTGCTGTGACTTGGATCTTGAGTGTCTCCAAAGGTCCACCTGTTAAAGGTGTACCACCCAACGTGGTGCTATTGGGATGTGGTAGAAACTTCATAAGGTGGGGCTTAGTGGGAGGTTTCATGTCATTGGGAACATGTCCTCAAAGGAGACTGTAGAACCCCCAGTCTCTTTCATTTTCTCTTTTTCACTTTCAAGCCATGAGTTAAGTGGGTTTGCTTTGCCATGTGTTTTCACCACATGCTTCTTTACCATAGGCCCCCAAATAATAAGGCAAATTGGGTTGAAATCTCTAGAACTGGATCAAAATAAATCTTGTCTTCTTATAAGTTGATCATATTGGGTATTTGTGACAGTATCAGAAAACGGACCAACACACTAATATTGTTCCTGAAGGTTCATATGATCAAGGCCCTTCATGGGCAAGAGCCATGGTGGTTTAGGAGCACTGGCTGTGTTCCAGATGTGAAGGGGAATCAGGGTGAAATCTGCAAGCACTTTATGCCAGCATTTCTGGTGAGGGATAAGAAGTCTCCAAGACTCCAAAATTTTCTCACAAGAATCAAATTCCCTTTCTTGTTTTAAAAAGTACCTTTTTTGTGTTGTGATTTTATATTCTTTTTCTTGCAAGTAGTCCTCCAAATTGTACAAGCTTTAGGTCCCACATGAAACTGCTCCCTCCAAGGTCTACCAAATCCTTATTTCCCCGAGAAGCTTAAACTTACTCCTTGCAAACAAGAGGCTGTCATTAAGTTTTAGATAGAACATGCAAAAAACAATCTAGAACCATCTGCCCCATTTGAGAGGGCTAAGGCTTCTCAATTAGTCAAGCACATTATCAATATGAATGCTGAAGTATTTCTTTGTTCATTTCTTATCTCATGCCTCTCCTTGCATGCTTTGATTATGGATGCTTCTTTTCAAAGGAATAAACCTTCGATTAAGAAAAATGACCACATACACATATTGACTTCCTACTAGGATTGGACTCCATCTGTGCTAAGATTTCTACTAGGATTTCTGTAAATGACTATCTTTCCAATGTCTAGCATGGAAAATTTTTATTACCTTTAGGCCATGAGACTAAAAATGAAAACTTATTGTATCTATTTAGTAAATTACATTAAAAATGTAATTTTGCAATATATGCAAGAAGGATTTGGTTGATTTGTTGTCACACTGTAATGACATTTATTTGTCGTCTTTATCATTATATATGAGCTTTAGAAAAAATAACACATGTCACAACTATTAACATGTTTTCCTCAGCCCTGTTATAATGTGATTCCTTTTTTCAGTTCCTAATCTCCATCTGTGCCAATGAAGAGAAAAAAAAAATTCTTGAGGAGCCCTCCTTCATTAAGTGCTGTGTTACATGAATGGGCTAACGGGAGGTGAATCCTGCTTTCTGAAATATTCTGTATTTGCTATATTTTTCTGACTTAGAAAAAACTCATTTGTAGATTTGAAAATTATATATATAATTTATATATATATGTACATATATATATGAGACTATAGGGTTTTTCACATTTTTTAAAACATTTTTGCTCTCTTGTGCTATGATCTGCCTTGTTTAAATAGTCAATGTCATCTGTGCTAAATCACCAGTATTTCTAGATATCTAGATATCTAACACTATCATATTAGTGTTATTCTTTAGTTTATAAAGCATATTAAACACAATTATATCATCACATGGAGTATTTTGAAATAAAGATTATTTTTATCTTGCAAAAGAAAGAAAAATGACCACATACCACTTTGAGGGCACCAGGTATGGATTGCAAGTTCAATGAATTTTGACATTTTAGCTCTACAAGGAAAGAAAGGAGAAATGGGAGCAGGGAAGGAGTTTGAAAAGTATTATATGCTGAATATGAAGAGTCTGAAGACTTCGGGGGATAATTTCTCAGGTCTTTTAACTGAAAATGGAGTTGTTTCTGTCTCTATGAATTTTTTTAATATGATATAACTTTGGATTTTTATGTAGTTTTCTGTTCTTTTCTTTTTAAAATAACATTGTATGTTAACTTACCAAGTGCCTTTTTGTTATTTGTGAAGAGTTTTGCATTTTACCTGCTAAGGGATAGATGGGTTGATCTCAGTAATACAGCCACCAATCTCGAACAAAATTGAACCAACCTTAATAACACAAATGAAATATTTTCTCTCTGTTCCTGTTTTACAAAAGCATGTTCTGAAATATGATAAGAAAAGCTATCCTGAAAATATTTCTGGACAAATAAAAAGCAGGAAATACCAGAGATTTCATGTGCTGAACTCTCATGAGATTTATTGCTCAATTTAGCAGTTTCAGCATGAGCCTGGGATATGCTTCTGTACATTTTGATGTGAATTCCAAGTGGACTGAACTTGTAGAGCTTTAGAATTTCATCCATCACTTAGCATTTCTCTGATTTGGGGTTGTATGTCACCATTTATCATAAAAATACAAGATCCTTTGAAGTACGGCTACTTGGACTCTTCTGCAAAAATTAACAGGGCAGAAACGAACAAACCAATAAACAAATCAAGTAGATCCATGAATATAATGATTCCAAATTTAAGTCAAAAACTTATTTAAAATTTTATATCCTTATATAATTTTCAGAGTGGCTTAAGTGTAGCATTCTGTGAGGAGCCTGCTGTGATTTTCTGAATTCTTTGGCTCTGCTTCAGTGACAAAATTTAGTAGTTATGTGGACCTAAAGCCACATCTCATCACCCTTGGGTTTGCTGCTACCAAGAGAGCTGTCACCACATGTTTAATGTCCCTTTGACATCTCAGTCCCCATATTGTTAAGACAACAGAGCAGGCAATTTTATAAAATAAGAAAATGTTTGTGGAACACATGGCTAATGGTCTGAGTGGAATGAAAGGGGTATTTTCATTTTGTAAGAAAAAATAGTTTCTGTAATTCTACTTGAAATTTTTCATTGGTACCTCATTGGATACATCTGAGGTTCTCAGATTCAAAGCTCAAGAAATGAGCTTCAGTCTATAATAAATGTTTTACTGTATAAAGACTAAAGGACAGCTACACATAATAATTGGATATATATATATATATATATACCATTTTTAAATATATATTTAAGTAAATCCTTAAATATGTTGTTTAGTCACTTCAGAGGACTAGTGGTTTCCCCTCTAGGATTGTTCTTCCTATTTCTGGTATTTAAAAAAAAATCTTTTCCTTTACTTAGTGCTGATATTCATAAATATAAGCTTAAAATGATGTATTGGTAGAATTAAAATTATCCATTTAAAAAAGTCTTTGAAACTTGTTGGTCTAGAAATTTCACAAGACTGAAAATAATTGTTCTGTGTGAGATGATGAGTAAGTTCTTACTATTGCATCTAAGCCCCTTGCCATTTTGCCCTATGCCTATTTTCCACTTTATTTTTCACTGTTTAAAATTCAGGAATCTGGGATAGAGACACACTCAGTGAATTGTGTTACACACCTTCCACATCTTGTCTTTCTGGAAAACACCTACTTAGCCTTCAGAACTCAGGGGGGAAATGTCACCTTCCCTGTGAAGCCTTAACTCACAGCCCCATCTAGATTCCCCAGGAAGAAATTCCCTGTGTTCAGTTCTGATTGCTTCGAGGTACAACACTAGCCACATACTATTGTGAAGAGGAGTTTACTTGATTGTTTTTATACCTTTTTTAGTAATTCATAAAGAAATACTTAAGTGCCTTTTATAAAATAGCTTTATTAGACTCTGATGAGTACACAATGTAAATATAGCCTTTATTTATAAGGCGATTATAATCTAATTGGGGAAAACAAAGAATCCAGACGGAAAATGTTATATAACCAATAAACAAAATGATTGAAGGCCAGGGCAGCACAGGTACGTGAGTGGAATTGATATAATGGAGGTGATAGGGGAAGTATTTTCTACTTTTCAAAAGACAACTTTGCCGCAGTTTACATCGATCAGGTGTTTTAAGAAGGATGTGGAAATAAGAATGCATATATGAATCCTCTTTGCTATACAGCCAGGGCCACAGAAGATCAGACTCCTGTTCCCTCTCCCAAAGCTGTTTCCTTCATCCATTTCACAACTTCTTGACTTGCCTATTTATAGTCTTGCCCCATCCCTCAAATTTGACACTCAGGACTGCTTTTCTGCTTCTGATCTTTCAAATTTTCCTCCCCAACTGTAATTGATACTTGCTGGTTGATTTTACAGCCTCTGTAAAGGCCTAGAGTAAATAACCCCCCCCGACGTTTCCTAGTCCAATTCTTTTATTTTATTAACAAGTAATCTGAGACTCGGGATGGTCACAACTCAACAACTCACCTGAGAGTCTCTGCTCTCATTAAGGTTCCACCTCCAGGGTTTTTCCTACCTCCTGCTCTGTGTGCACATGGCACATCTTTAACGTCTTCCAAGTCAAGTGCAGTGTGTATCTCTCTGAATTGAGCTTTGTTGCTTCCATGAAACCCTGGTCACTGCCATGTTCACCTGCCCGCAAAGAATATTTAACTTTGTTGCAGCAAGTGCGCAGTAGTGGGTTTTCAGTCCTGTAGATTCTACTTGTACTCATACTTTGCTTTTTATTAAAAGGTTGAAATGTTAAGTAGAATTTTTTTAAAAAAAGGAAAAATGGGACAATCATGAGAAAACTGTATCCTGAATGTTGCCTGGTGAAGGGACTGCGGGGTTCCTGCACTGAGCTTCCATGAGAACCACCTGTCTTCTCTGGGTCTCTTCTGGTTCATTGGCAGGTTTAGGGAAAGAAGAGCAAATTACTGAGATCTCTTCCAGCTTCTAAATCCTCATGATTTATCAGAGACATCATGTTATTTTTTGTTTACTTACCAATAAAGATTTAATTTTCAAAACTTCAAACTCTGCACAAAAGGTTCAAAGTATTTTGTTATTTATGTTACCCATCCCTCACATAAATGCAAACACATGAACACATTCACTCCCACATCCACAGTCAGAAATGGAAGACATTGACCCTCCTTTATGTGACTTACTGGGGGGATATCTCTCAGATTGGCTTCCCTAAATCCACAGAAACAACAGCAACAACACAAAAACACCATTCAATCTTCCTACTTTAGGTTATGGTAACTGACATGCAATATATTTGCAGGATCTTAGCAATTATTTGCAAGTACATAACTAGCTTCATCCCTATTTATAATAAAGTAGAAAAAGTCAAAGGTTATTTTCATCTTTATTCAAGTTGTTAGGTTACTTAATTTTTGTCACTTTCAAGCAGCATTTAAATATGATTTTTGTTTAATCTGAGCCAATTTATACACTATGCATATTTACTGAGAAGTGACAGAAGTCCCAGCTTCCCATTATTTTGTTTTGGGTTTTGGATGAAATCTTAGTTATTTAATGAACTTCAGTATTTATATTTAGTTAAAGCTCTGCTATCATTTATAACCAGATGAGACAGCTATGGGAAGATAAATTGATAATTTATTCCTCTTGCATTAGGGAAACAGTTCCTCTATTTACAATATGCTGAGCATAGCATTTCCCTGCCTAGCTTCCTAATATTTGTGTACATTTTTATGGTGGAGTGTGACTTTCGAATTAAAAATGATTTGTTGCAAGAATATTGACTAGGAAATGCATCCTAAGAGAAGACAGCAGAGAAAAAGTAATGAGATTTTTCACTACCCGTAGCCCTGGGCTATTCAATAATGTTTCTTCTTTAAAGCTAAGAGGAAGAAAGAGAGCCTCAAACTGAGTGGCAGATGTTAAGTCAGGAAATGGGAAACTCCACCTTCCCCAGAGCTTCAAGTCATCTCCGTGACCTCTGTGGCCTTGTTGAAAGGCTTTCTCTGAATTGAATGACAACACAGAGGCAGTGGGTAAGACTGCAAATCAGAGAATGCCGGTGTGAATAGGAAGCTGTGACCCTTGCCCTGGGTGGTAGTTCATCCCTGGGTTAGGATGAGGGGTGGGATTGCACTTCCAGATGGCAACCCTGCTGGGAAGGGTTTTGCTGCACTGGGTGGTCCCACAGGGTC
Organism: Glaucomys volans; assembly: GCA_020662805.1. NCBI lineage: Eukaryota > Metazoa > Chordata > Mammalia > Rodentia > Sciuridae > Glaucomys > Glaucomys volans. Next base: position 106,174 of record JAJEJO010053957.1, read on the forward strand.
TGAGGTCCCCCCACTGAGAGAAGACCTAAGACTTAGCACGCTCCCATCCTGGTCTCTGCTCTGCCTCTCTAGTAAAATCCTCCAATTCTCCCTTCAGTGCATCCAGTGGGCACCATATAATGCATGAGTTTTCTAGAGTCAGGGTGAGCATGCAAACATCTGCAAGTGCAGAATGCATCAGAGAACCACTCCTGCCTCACACTTCAGGGAATCCACACAGGATGTGGCTCAGAACAGACATGAAGTCCCTGCAGAAGGAAGATTTGTGTCTAATTGGTCTGGACAAAAGTGACAGAAAAAATGGTTCTGAGGACAGGGTCTTTTAAGGTAGGACTTTTTAATGCCAATTTTTGTTTTTAAGTATTACAAAGATCAAGGAAGTGATACTGTTGTTGATTTAAACTTCAGGAATTCTTCTAATAGGAAGTTAAAATAATGGTTTTATTTGTGTGTGTGTTTTTAAAGACGTGAGTTACCAAGTCTGAGCAATGATCTTATATTTTCAAAACTTGCATCTTTTGTAATTTATCCTACATTGAGCCTCTTCTCTCTCTCATTGCATTTATCCAATTTGCATTATCTTTTGTTCCCCCATCATTGCTGCTAACCTCATGACCCATGGAATATGTGCCTTTTAGCAGCTTTCTCTGCACTTCCTTGTGTGTTACCTGCTGCCAAGCAGTTGAAAATGATGTTATCACACCGGGGCAGGTTTTCACTGTTGATAAGTATCAGATGTCTAGGGATTGGGCACTGGGAACTTATACAAGGAGTTTCTAAGAACACAAGCAAACATGGGGAAATGAGGACTCACTCCGAGGGTCAAGCATGCATTTCCAACCAGGATGGAGACACAGGCAAATCTCTAAAAGAGAAAGGGATTCTCAAGGAAGGATGAGGGAGAAAGGAAACAGATTGAGCAGAGGAAGGAACGCTTTGAATCTCAGAACATCGCTCAGTGATTTTATTTGAAGAGACTGAGCTTAGAACAGCAACACTGGCAAGGCCATCTGCTGTAAGGAGATTTCCTGAGACATAACCTATCATTCGCTTTGATCTAGTTCTGTTGATTTTGAAGAGGGGGTGAAGCACTTTCCCATCCCAAGGTTATGGGATGTGCTCTAGGAAGCTGCTCTTGACCACTGACTGGCATATCTTTTTCAGAAAAGTTGTCAGTTTGTTTGTTTGTTTTTTATTTGTTTATCACTAGGGAAGCAATAACCCAAACCAGCATGTGCATGTGTGTGTGTGTGTGTGTGTGTGTGTGTGTGTATACGCATGCGTGCATGTGTATGTAAGGAATATAGATACCTGGAGAAAAGGAAGGGATTGAAGAGCTCTGGAGGTTGAAGTAGTGATGGAGTAGGCCTAGATAATGATGTGGTAACTGGAAAGGAGACACTTCAGATTTCAAAGATTCCAATTTTTTGCAATGACCAGTTTTGAAGTGTGGCAAAGGCAACAGAAAGCAAGACATAAGGAGAGGTAAAATGACCAAGAATCATCAGGTTAAAAAACTTGGAATGGATCCAACATTTGACCCAACTATCCCACTCCTTGATTTATACCCAAAGGTCTTAAAATCAGCAAAATATAGGGATGCAGCCACATCTATGTTCATAGCTGCTCAATTTACAATAGCTAGATTGTGGAACCAACCTAAATGCCCTTCAATTGAAGAATGGATAAAGAAACTGTGGTATATATACACAATGGAATATTACTCAGCCATAAAAAAGAATAAAATTATGGCATTTGCTGGCAAATGGGTGGAGTTGGAGAATATCATGCTAAGTGAAATATGCCAAGTCCGAAAAACCAAAGGCCGAATGTTTTCTCTGATCAGTGGATGCTGATACCTAACAGGGGTGGGGGG
>JAJEJO010053957.1:108149-151436 GCA_020662805.1 Glaucomys volans
AAGTCAGTGAAGTTCCTAGCCTTTGTGAGGGGCTGTAGTGCTGGGTTGTTGGTGGTGTGAGGTTTCTTGATTTGAGCATTTGTTCTACTGTAGTGAGTTCCTGAAAATCCATCACACTTCACACTAATCTTTTTGGCCTATATTCTATTTAAATAAAATAATTTCTTTATATAAGCTATATTCTTTTTTAAATATGTAAGAATTAGAATAAGATTCTGAAAATAATGCAGCACCTATGTATCTGCTATCCAGTTTAAGAAATAAAATATTATAAAGGCCCTGTGCATTGTCTCATGAGTAAATGTTCCATGTAAATTTCATTTTTAAAAAATATTTTTTAGTTTTCCATGGACATTTATTTATTTATTCATTTATTTATTTATATGTGGTAGTGAGAACCGAACCCAGTGCCTCATACATGCTAGACAAGGGCTCTACCACTGAGCCACAATCCTAGCCTCTTCCATGTCAATTTCAAGATCATTTTGCTAATATTTGCAAAGGCCCACCTATAATTTTGATATGGTATGAGTGTGTATGTGTGTGTGTGCACATTCAATCTGTTAACCAATTTTGAGGATATTGCTACCTTGACAATATTAAGCCTTCTGCTCCATGAATTTGGGTTATCTTTCTATTTATTTATATCTTCTCTAATATCTTTTAACAATGTTTTATACTCCTTTGTTAAATTTATTCTGAAATTGCTCTTGCCTAGCATACACAAGGACCTGGGTTAGACTCCCAGCACTGCAAATAAATAAATATAAAATAAAAAATGTATTCCTAAATATTTTATGTTTGATTTCATTATAAATAGAGATTTTTCCTTAATTTCATTTTTGTATCAATCACTGCTAACTCATAAAAAGTAATTGATTTTTGTTTATTGTTCTTGTATCCTGCAACTTTGATGAGCTTGTTAATTCCCCCAATTTTTATTGGATTCCTTAGGATTTTCTTTAGATAGGATCACATCATCAGCAAAGAGAAATAGTTTTCTTCCTTTCTTCCTTTCGAACTTAGATGCCTTTTGTTTCACTCTCTTATTTAATTGCCCTTGTACCTCTGGTACAGAGTTGGATAGAAGTTACCAGAATGGACATCTTTGACTTGTTCCTATCTTTGGAGAATTTTCATTGATTTCTGCTCAATATTTGTTATTTACTTTCTGTTTTCTTTAGGTTTAATTTGGTCTTCTTTACAGTTTTTTGAGCTGGAAGCTTAGGTCATACATTTAGATATTTTGTTTTCCATGTGTAAGCAGTCAGGGCTACAAATTTCATTTTAAGCAATGTTTAGCTGCACCCCACAAATTTCAATATTTGTATTTTTATTTAGCCTAAAATATTTTTAAATTTTCATAAAGGTTTCTCTTTAATCTGTATGCTACTTAGAAGTGTTTTCTCTAATTTCCAAATATTTGGGAATCTTCAGATGTCTTTTCATTATTGTTTTCTAGTTTATTTTATTGTGTTCTGAGAACCTACCTTGTATGATTTCTATTATTTTAAACATCAAGACTTTAACTGAATATGATGTGTCTTAGTGAATCTTCCATGTGCACTTGAGAAGAATATGTGTTCTGTTGTTGGATGAAATGTTCTATAAATATCAATTATACCAAGTTAGTAAATTGTACCATTCAGGTTCTGTATATTCTTACTGATTTTCTGCTTCCTTGTTCTATTGATCCCCAATAGAGGAAATCTCCAACTATAATTGTGGATAGGATTTACCTATTATCATTTTCAGATATATTTAGGTTTTTGCTTCATGTATTATGAAGTCCTGTTATTAGATGAATCTGCGTATAAGACATCCATGTCTTCTGGGAGAATTCTTTTAGTGTTGTATTGTGCCTATCTTTATCCCTAATGATATTCCTTGTTCTGAAATTTACTTTGACTGAAATTAACATAACTATTTTAGTTTTTTTTTGGTTTGATGTTTTCATGGTATATCTTCCTCCAACTTTTTAATCTAAGTCTTTCTCTTTACAAGTGGGTTTATGTGCACAGCATATAATCTATATTTTTTCAATGCCTCTATATAACTATCAATATCACTTATATATCCATAGTTCTCTATTATATAAATCAACACAACTAATTTATTTTCCCAATATTTTTCTTAATAAAGTCAAGGTCCTTTCCTCCCCTAAAGCATATAATCATTTATATAACAGAACTTAGTAAACAGCTTCTTTGGATTTTCTCAAAATCACAATATTCATTTCCTAAAGCCCCTTGCTTCAGGAATAATTATTTAATTTTGATCATGACAAGTTGAGGTTTTGATTATCAAGCTAAGGGACCAAAGGGTCCAGTGGGACAAAATTACTAAACAGAAGAATCTCAAGTTTTGGGAAACTTTTTTTTAATCCAGAAAAGATTATTTCACCATCTATGATGATTATGTTAAAAAATAACAAAAATCTGAACTGAGTACAAGCATAGAATTGGTTCAACACTCTCAGCTCACAGATGAAGGAGTGTTATTCAACCAAGTTTCTGAGCATCCAACCCTATTCTCCTTATACTTTGGCAGAATTGAGTAAGTTTCATTATTAGGTTATTGCTATGATTATTTTACCCATGAGATCCTTCCTACCAGTTGCTCAGGTTGATACTTATGAGTGGCCTTGGGAAGGAGAGAGAAATTTCTTTCTGGGTTAGGTCTCACCTAGGAGGAGGGTTCCATGGATCTAATCTCTTATTTAACTGTGTCTTGATATTCTTGTACTAGCTTTCAGATTTGACAATGTTTAATCCTGAATTAAAGTTCACAAATTGTATTTAATCTAAATTCCTATTTAGATTGCTTTTCTTTAAATAAAGCTAGCATTCTCTTTGCTCCTGAGTACTTTACCTGTAAGCAGAATTTACTTGTATGAATGACTATAATTTAGCAACACAAAATCAATGCTTCAGATTTGTCTTTTCTGGGGAAAATTATCAGTGGGGACCTAGGAACTTCAGGGTCAGTTTTATTTTGTTTAAAAAGAAATTCAAATTTTAAAATATGAAGATTGGAATTTTGCCAGCTCAAATGCCTTTTTAATATATTCTAAAGTGCAAACAATTCTGCCACAATGCCAACAAATTAAAAGGTGTTGAATTTGGAGGAAATAATCACCCAACATTTGAAGCATTTTTCTTTTTCAGTGTTTGAACTGCTGGTTTTATTTTGGAGTGGTTCTTAGTTTATCCAGAAAGACTCCTGGGCCTGTGCAGTTTCAGGGACCCATCATAGTGGAAGTATGTCAGTGTTCATGTGTCTTCCCACTATTACAGAAGCTTTTTTTTTTTTTAAGTGCTATTAGTAGGATTCTGGGAATTCACTGTAGGTTAACAGTGGGGCTCTCTCACCATTTGAATTCCTTTCTGCTAATGAAAGGAGTCTGAACCCTTGAACTCTGTCAGGGACTTAGGCACGTTCCCTGGGCCTGATTTTCATCCTCAGAAAATGGAGGTCAGATACATGTCAAGAATAAAAGAAGGGTCAGATTAGAGTAGTTGAAGCCTTCACACACATCCAGATGACATGAATGTGTTGACTGTAGTGTCTGGACCCTGCTAAGCACTTGGTGATGGAACAAATGAATGAATGAGTAAATCGTGAGCAGGGATGACAACAATATTTGGGGAGGCTATAAACTATATGTATGGACAATCATTTCACTTTCAATGTGTTCAATTGGGACAAGTAGAGATTGTTTTTTAAAAAAACAACACTTCCCAACATGCTCCTTTTTTTAAGCAAGCAGGGCAGTGAAAACCTGGTAACAGAGCACTCATAAAGAAATGACTACTAGGATGAATTGAGGATTATCTTGATTCCCTTCTTTCTCATTGAAATATGGCTTTAGCTATGACCACTAGATGGAGGATCACATCCATGCACCTCATAGATAATTTGTACCCTATGTATACATTTTAAAAAACATGGGAAGCAGCATGAAGGGGGGAAATCATGCTGGGCTCTATCTCTGTAATTACAACTCTAGTGGACTCACAAGCTCTGGTGTGCAAGACATAAAAATTTATTTATTTTCCATTTGGAGACTATTATGCTAAGTGAGATTAGCCAATCCCAAAACTCCAAAGGCCGAATGGTCTCTCTGATAAGTGAATGATGATGCATAATGTGGGGTGGAATGATGGCAAGAATGGAGAAAGGATAGAGAGCATAGAGGGAAGGGAGGGGTGGGGTTGAGGTGGGGGGGAAAATTCTATTTTAATGGCATCTTAATGTGAATATACCTGAAGATGAGGAACCACTTGAAATGATGGATTTTGAAAACTTCAGAAATGTTTTATCATTTGACTTACAAATACACTATTGTTTGTGTTAAAAAAAATTTATTTATTTTCTCTCACTGAGCTTGATTTCTGGCTCTGAGTACTGATTCTGTTATATTAGCAGAAAGGGAGGAAACTGTAGGTTTCTGCTGGGATCCCCCCTTCCTCAGGTCCTGGACTTCCCTGGTCTCCTGGAACTTACATGTGCCTAACTTTGGAGGCAGAATATTGGTCATTGGTACCCACCGAGTGCCAACAAGATGTCCCTTATTCCCATTCCCAGGTCTCTATGCCCCCATCAGGTCCACATGTGCCTCCAGGGCACAGATTTTGGCAAGTTTGGTAAACTCCTCTTTTGCTGGATGTGAGCCCTGCATTTTCCTCCCTGGAGTCTTCCTTTTCGGGTCTTGCCATGTGTCTTGCCTGAGGCGCTGGTTGGGAGGTCTTTCTCTCTGTCATCTCAGTCTCCTATGAGTTCACTGATCCTCCCACACCCTTAATCCTCCTCCAAAATATTTCTATCCAGCGGAGGGGAAGTCCTTCTCTCTTCCCATTTCTTCTAAGATGTTTGATATATCGCTTTTAGTGAAATAAATGCAAAAAAGACTTGTAGGGACTTCTAATGTCCTGCTAAACCACTAATCTCCCTTTGGGTCTACTTGTGCTTGAAAGAGAGGAAGGAAAATAGAAAGGAGGCAAAAAAAAAAAAAAAAAAAAAAAAAAAAAAAAGGAAAATAAAAATCCCAAACAGGCAAAAAACTTAAGTCTATGAATTAATATCTCATAATAATGATAGAGTCAGGTTGAGAGCGGAGTTATGAAAGGACTCACTCTCTTTCACAATAGGGAAATGGAAAGGTTAGAGATATTAAATAACTGTTCAATATTAGATTTGAAGTCAGGTCATTTAAAATTCTGAATTCCATACTTTATTTACTTTTTTTCCCACTCCACAACCCCTCAGAAATAATGGTTAATAAAAGCTAATTAGAAAACAAGATTTGGAAAGATAGTTATTTAAAATTATGTTAGAACAGCAAAATTCTCTATGTAGACTTTTGGGTTGAGAACTAGGGACCAAGAGTCACTATCTAAATGGCATAAACATGACTCCTTGCACCATATACAAAGCAATTGGTCAAACCAATGTCCTTCTATTGGGAAACTAAGAAATGGAATGTTATATAGCAATAAAAAGAAACGAAATTCTGATACATTCAACAATGTGAATGGATTTTAAGTGCCTCCTGATAAACAAAGAAAACCAAATTTAAAATGATGCATAGTATGGTATTCCATTCATGTGAAATTCTGGAAAAGGCAAAACTTAGGGACTGTCTTACAGTAATGATTGAGGTGGTTATGTGATTGTGTGTCAAAAACATCAGTACAGAAAACTAAGTGAATACTGTACAAAATTAATTATACCTCAGTTCTTTTGAATGGAAGAAGAACAGCACAAAATTGTGCGGATTAAGGTACTTTATCAATCTCATTAGAAATATTCTAACTTAAAATTTGGGGGTGTTATTTGGAAAGCAAAATAACTAATTTCTTCTTAATATCATGTATGTATACGTGATACTATCTGACCCACAGAAGCCCTGAGGTACTCCCAAATACCATATTTCCTCAACTAAATAACATAACTATTTTGAAATTAAGATGCTTCTTAAAACCAGTAAGAGAAAATTGACAGTTGCAAGCAGATCAAATAATTCTGATGTAGTTTTTATTATCTACGAATGTTTACAAGATTAGCCTTTGAACAACTAATATTGATCCTAAATCTAAATCTGGTGAGTGTTGCTTAAAATGCTCTTAAAATGATTCTACTTGGCTACATGTTGTTAAAATTGACTGACACCTGCCAGGCAATTCAATTTAAGGATGTAGAAATGGCTAAATCCTACATAAACAAAATCTTTCCAAGCTAGTAGAGTTTGGGGTTGTCTATGATATGCTTGAAGAATATCACTTAAGCCCTGAATACCTACCATTGCTAAGAAAATATCAGACCATTGGTGAGGGGAAGGCAGCCAACTTTGCAGATTGACACTGGAAAGGGTTTCATATGGAAAAGAAAAAGAAATCTAGAAAGCAGGAGGGAAGAGAAGAAAGAAGAGAACAGGTAGAAGGGGGTGAGCTTCAGGGAGATGTTTTGTTGGGTGTGTGTATGTGTGTGTGTGTGGTGGGGGTCAGGGTAGAAAAGCAGGAATGTGAGAGAGGTGGAAAGAGTATTTAAATAGGCTTTCCTATGTGATATAAATAAAATCCTTTTTTGGCATTTTAAAATGATTACACTAAAGATTTAAATTGCTTTTCGATTATTTCTGAACTTTAAGATTGGTTTTTCTATGGAAAGTGACATCATGCCAAGGCAGGCCATGAAGAAGTTCAACTTTTGAGTAACACATCTGTCAAAAGCTTTGGGCTAACTTTCAAAAAAAGCTGTTTAACTTCCAGTGATATGTAATTTAATGAAGGAAAAATATGAATCTATTAGTTTAACCAAATAGAAAATGCAGAAGAAACTGTGATATTTTTCAGTATCTCTCAGAATTATACTGTCAATCTTCAAGGGCTAAAGGAACCAAGATGATGAGCACTGGTTGTGATAAACAGCCTGTCACCATGACGCCAGGCATATCCATCAGGGCCCAGGAGTGAATCCAAAGACTCTTTGTACAACATCCCCAAACAAATATCCAACTCAAACTTTGCTCATTATACTGAAGGGGAAAGGTGTCTATAATCATGTGGATATATGATAACTTTCATCAGTTATTAAAAGTGAATGTTTACACAATTAATTGGCCAACTTTTTTCTTCTGGATAAGCTTGTGTGAAATCTTTGGTGCATCTTACAGTTATTGCATCTTAGAATTGAGTTCTAGGTATTCCAAAACTACTTTTCCAGCTACCATGTATTTCATTCAAGAGATCCTTAGTGGTATATGTCATATGTTGTTTTCGTCCCATCCCTATTTTCTGATTTCATTCCATGACCCCCACTCACCCTGAACTCTTTTGATTTTATCTTTAAAATTCTTTTAATATCAATACCTAATTTTGTTCTAAAACTTTGACTAAGTTCCCTATAAGAAATTTTATCAAGGGTTGATCAAGTGTTGCAATATATACATGCAAACACACACACACACACAATTTTTTTTTCAACTTTTTCCCCTGTTTTTACATGCTTTACTCTCTCCCTTTGTCCCTTCGTGTGTGTGTGGTGTGTGTGTGGTGTGTGTGTGTGTGTGTGTGTGTGTGTGTTAAGGGAGTTAGTAGTGTAGAAAGAAGGAGGAAGGGCAAGAAAATGCTGGCAGACATACTTCTTTGCCCAGAGTACAGCCCTGGGCTTCTGCTTCCTTTCCTGTCTATGTGGTTTGGAAAGAATCCACAAGTGATCCCAGTCAGAGCAAGACCTACTCTGGGGAATTCAGAGATGTCTGTCCCCTGCTCCAGTGGTTACTGACACTTCAACTGTCTGACCAGGGCTGTGGGAGGTGTGGGTTTATTTGAGTGGATCAGCAGTGCCTTGGGAATTTCTCTTTGCAAGAAGCTACCTGTAGACTTGGCTTTTAAGTGTCTTTGACTTGCATCATGAACTCTTGCTGATCATTTATATTCGAAGGGAGCAATAAAGGTGAAATTAGCTCTATAATTTAAAAAATTTATGGATATCTCTAAATTTTAAATAACAAGAATCTGTCTGTTTCTTTGAATATTAACAGTTTAGCAGTGTTTAATTACTTGCTGGCTATGCACTTTTTTGTTCAGGAAAATTAAGACTAAAGCAAGAATTTAAGAATCAAGAAAATCTGACACTCTAGGTTGAGGCAAATGTCATGTGTTCGACTTGATATTGATGGGAGATAAACTGAAGACACCAGACTGTGACCTTAAAAGGGAAGAGTCTAGCATTTGTATATCATTTGTTCAGCAAATGGCTCTGCTGTTGTTCTGACTGCTGGGTTTACAACTGACACAGAGCAACTGAGTCCTGGGTCCCATGCTGCAGAGATGCTGGTGTGGGAATCTGCATGACCACTGTCGGCATGCTTTATGCAGAGTGTGTTTCACAATGAACTTTTCAGGGTTCATTTCTCGAGGAATTTCATTACCTTTTGCCAGTTGCTCATTATTCTCCTTTATAAATGAATTGGCTAAGTGACATGCATCACAGATACACAATATTTTTAAACCTCATGAACCTTTGTTCTGATAAACATAAGCATTCACAATGAACAGCGAGAATCATAATAGCAAGCTGAAGTTGTTATAGCAACAATGAGAACACTTCAATACTCAGGAACCATCGTTTTTCAAGAGTAAATGATACAATTAATGCTTGATACTGTATTGTTTACAGACTTCCTTGTGACTCATTGCTCTTCACATGTCAGTACTAAACAGATGGAAAGGTAATTCTATGGGATTGAAACAATAATTCAAATATTGGTATATGGAGCTGCTCTAAAAAACCTTGACAGGCTTTTACCCATGATAGATTTACATATTGAGAAACTTATTTGCATCTCAAAAATGAAAATTTTCCCATTGCTTCAGAGGAAAGTTGTTACCTGCTCATAGAAAAAGGTAATTTTGCGCACACCTGAAGAGTGCAGAACAATGCAGAGCATAGGCCCCACAGGCTGTGCAGCCATGCAGGCTTGTTTGAGTCCTGGCTCTGCAGCTTAGAGCTAGGTGACCTCAGGCAGGTTACTTCCCATTCACTGCCTCAGTGTCCCCACCTATAAAATGAATATGGTCAAGAACCTGCTTCATGTTGTGAGGACTAAAGGAGTTAGTGTATATTACATAAAGGGTTTGATCAGAGTGAGTGTTACACAAATGCTTGCTCCTCTCATACCTTTGAGAGATCATATGACTCAGATATCTGCATTTGAGCAGGATTGATGTCAGTAATTTGAGGATGCTAGTTTCTCATTTTCTTTAAACTCTTTATGAAACAGAGAAACTAAAAATATGGGAATATCTACTTTATTTAGATTTTTTCCCCTCACAGTCTGATTCAAAAAGATATTTGTATTGCCTTCAGTGTCCCCTCAGTTCTTGCTTGGAGGAAACTGTTCAGGGTGAAATGGAGGGAAGCAGCATGGAATTGTGGAGGAAACAAGACCTTGGGAGTGATGTGGATGTAGTTCAAATTAAAGCATAGCCACTTTTCCAACCTGCAGATGGAGACAATAATTCTCATCTCTTAGGGCTGTGAGACTAGATGGGATGTATGGGCTTAGACCACCCTGAAAATCAACACATGTGGATCCATGAACAGGTGAACAGCCCTTACCCTCACCTGCAGCAGGAGTGGCCAGCTTCCGAGCCATGTAGGCCTGCTCCTCCCCTCACACACTGCCTCACCCCTGCCTACCTCACACACCTCTATAAACACACAGCCAGTTCAAGCAGGGGCTATTGATTTGATGGGCTGACCTACAACCTGTAAAGTCAATTGGCACAAAAGCTCTCTCTAAACAGAGATGATGAAATCATCTCTGCTTGCCAATCAGGACTTTCTTCACTAAAATATTTATGGAAGGACTTAGCCATAGCCAAAGAGCCAAAGTCTGAGGTGGTCAGGCCCACAAATGTGTTGAAATAATGAGGAAGCAGAATCTGTGAGCTTGTACAAACTGTGAGGTACTACAATGGACTAAATGTTTTTGTTCTCAAAATCATATGTTGAAATGCTAACTCCAAAGGTGATAGTGTCAGGAAGTGCAAGCTTTGGAAGGTGATTGGGTCGTGACAGCAGAGACCTCAGGAATGTGACCCAAAAGAGTTCCCTCCCCCTTCCTCTACCTCAGGAGGCAGAGTCTATAACTTGCAACCAGGAAGGTCCCTCACCAGAACTGACCATATTGGACCCTGATCTTGGACTTCCAGACTCCAGAACTATGAGAAATAAATTTCTGTTGTTTTGTAAGCCACACAGGCTATGTTTGTTTGTTTTTTTAATAGCAGCCTAAATGAAGACAGAAAAATGTTAAGGGAAGACAAGATAGATTGTTGGTTGGTAGCTCTAAAATCAGAAAAAACAGACTAGAAAGACAAATCATTCTGATGGCAGAGGTTCTACCAGCTCTTTGCACTGAGAGGACTCCTGGAGCCATCCTGGACATGAACACCCTGACTTGTTCACCCTCCCCAGGAAGATCCTTCACAGTTCCTGTTCTTCCCACCAGGTTAGGGGGTTGTCTTTCGTGGACCTGGCCTGTGCAGAGGTATTTTAGTCAGCTTTTTCACTCCCACTGGTTGGGACTGAAAGACCCAACCAGAACAACTAGAGAGGAGGGAAGTCTTATTTAGGGGCTCATGGTTTCAGAGGTCTCAGTCCATAAATGGCTCCATTTCACGGGACTCAAGGTGAGGCAGGGCATCATGGTAGAAAAGTGTGGCAGAGGGAACCAGTGCACATAGTGATCAGGAAGGAGAGAGAGAGAGAGAGAGAGAGAGAGAGAGAGAGAGAGAGAGAAGCTCCACTCTCCAGGTACAAAATATATACCCCATAGCCATGCTCCTAATGAACCACCTCCTCCAGTCACATCCCACCTGCCTCAAGTCACCACTCAATTAATCCCATCAGGGATTAATTCACTGATTAGGTTAAGGCTATAATCCAATCATTTCTCCTCCAAACCTTCTTGTATTGTCTCACAAGTGAGCTTTTGGGGGACACCACATCTAAACCATAACAAGGGGTTTTACCCACTTCTATTTCCACTCAGAATGAAATGCTGTTTTACTTGAGTCACTTAAATAAGTCTCATTCCTCTGTCTTCCAAAATTAATATTGAACTAAGAGAAAGAATGTCCAATATGAGGGAAGATAACTTCTGAAGGTGGAGTCCCATGATGATTCCATGATGACTATGGAATTTGCCTGTTTGTTTCAGGGTCCTAGCTTGGCTAGTCTGTCTGTCTTTCTTTCTTTCTTTTTTTTTTTTTTTCTCCTTTAATAGGAGCCAATAGAAATCAGTTTTCTAATCCTGAGCACTAGATGTCAAACGCTTGTAGTTAGTGGCTTGTCCTTACAACCTTTAATTTTTGTGTGTTTCCACTAGGGGCAGTGTATAGAGAAGTCAAGAGCATGGCCCTGAAGTCAGATTACTTGAGTTCATTTTTTGCCTCTATCTTCTACCAATTTGAGCAACATTCTGAATCTCTCTATGCCTCAATTGCCTCAATGCTATTATTATAATACATAAAGTTTATCCTTGGTATTGTATCAATCTTCGTTTGTTGCTTTTGTTTATCTCTAATTCTCTTTTAGGCCCTTTGCCCTCTAAGAGCAAATGGTAATACACCTTTGTATTTCCATTCCTTAACACATTATAGGCATGGGATAAATTAATAGTTCCTTTTCTAGAACAATTTTCTTATAAAATTTTCATCCTGTTCATTTTCATCTTCTAAACTTAGAGATTTTTTTAAATGTCTTTAACTCTTCAACATATGGACATAAACTTGTAATACATATTATGCTTGCTTCAATTAGTCATTTACTTATTAATTGTTCTGTTATTTAATTAGCTTCAGTTCAACAATTTTCCTATCCTTCAGAATCCCACCTTTTCTTACTAGGTTTGTCTTTACATTAGGGACAAATGTATTTGCTCTATTTTTACTCTAAGTTAATTATGGTACTTATCATCCTTAAATGTCTTTCTGCCCATTTCTATCTGCTTAGCAAGGTCATTTGGAATTTGGGTCCCATCTGTGGAGGAGTTTCCTTCTCTCCAGTGACCACCTCAGCTAAAACAAAGGCTCTTATTTCTTTAGCCAAGTCATTGATGAAAGTGAATGCCTAAGGCTTCTACCTGCTTGACAAATAGAAGGTGTTATTCTCCACAGCTATACGACCAAGAGTACACATGTGGAAAGCTAAGTTTAATGAAAGCAAGACTTTTGAGGAAGACATATTTTTGTAAGAAAAACTTCTGTGAGAATGAATGACTCCAACTTAGCTCAAAAGATTTTCGTTTAGTGGCCTACAGTCCAGTCTTTCAGCTGACTAAACCAAGATGGAGCCTCATGTAACTTTTTTGTTTGTTTGTTTTAAAGTCTACCTGAGGCTGTCCCACACTTGAGTGTGTTTTATATATTCAAATAAAAATTCAACAAACCAGCAGTTAAGAATATATCCTAGCAGCCCAAGTGCCTGTCAACAAAGGAATGCATAAAGAAAATGTAGTATATATACACAATGGAATTTTTGGCCAGAAAGAAGACTGAAATTATGTCATTTGTGGTAAATGGGTGGAATTGGAGACCATGATGCTAAGCAGAAAAAAAAACAGACTTAAAAAGTTTTCTCTCACCGGGCGTGGTGGCGCATGACTGTAATCCAAGCGACTTGGGAGGCTGAGTCAGGAGGATCGCGAGTTCAAAGCCAGCCTCAGCAACTCAGCGAGGCCCTTAGCAACTCAGTGAGACTCTGTCTCTAAATAAAATACAAAATAGGGCTGGGGATGTGGCTCAGTGGCCGAGTGTCCCTGAGTTCAATCCCTGGTTCCAAAAAAAAAAAAAAGTTTTCTCTCATATGTGGAAGCTAGAGAAGATAAGGAGTTAAAAGGGGATCTCATGAAAAAGAAGGGAGAACAGTGGAGCAGAGGAAGAGGAAGAAGGGATGGGAACAGGGAAGAACTGCAGAATGAAATTGACCAAATTGTGCTCTGTGCATGTATGAATATATCACGATGAATCCCACTTTTAAGTATAACTATAATGCACTAATTAAAAGACAATAAATAAATAGAAAGACCAATACAGTCAAGAAAGGAGGTAAGAGGAAGGAAGGAACAGAGGGAAAAGAGAAGTACTAGGGACTGAAGTGGAGCAATCATTTTATATGTATTTTTGAATATGTCAAAATGAACCCCATTTACATATGTAACTATAATGGACTGATAAAAACCTTAGAAAATAATATATCCTAGTTTTGGTGCAGTTTGGTTGAGCAACTCTTAAAGGCTGGGTAAAAGCAGTTTTTATAGGTTTTTAATTAATAATTAGAAGTCCTGATTTTAATTGGGTAGAATTCTAATAAATATGTTGCTCTAAAGAAAAAGATGAACCAACAGATCAAATTCTTACTATTGTTTCATCTGATGAAAGTAATAAGTCTACTTATAAATCTAATAATATGTTTGTGGATGAATGTAGTTATTGTTTTTTGGTTTTGGCTTTTGTTTTTGTTTTTTTTTATCCTGGAAAAAAATCCTTACTGGAAATCAAAGATAGCTTCTTGAGTAAACTTGTGCTCCAAAACACTTTGCTGGATTTAAAGGGATGTTCAACTTTCTTGGTGTTTACCCAGGCAGTCATGCTGCTTCACAGGTCACAGAAAGTGACCTGCGCTCTTTGCCATTGGCATCCAAAGGTTCCTGTCAAGTTCTCAGGAGAAGGCTATTTCATGACTCTTTCAGCCTAACAGACCTACAGCAGTTTGTTTATCTGATCACCTCCTGGAACATTAGAAAGAAGTATGACAAAGCAAAGATTTACAGTCATAGTTACCATTTAAGATGAATTTTAGCAAATTAATTTGCTTCACTGAAAAAAAGTGTCTTGCAGAGATATGAAGACTTTTGTAAGCAAAGACTGAAAAGATCTCATGGGGCTTTCAGCCTGATGTTTTGCTTCGCCCTCCTGGGCCTTTCCCTGAGGTTGTAAATTCCAGCTTTCTAATGTCAGATCCCTCCTTTGTTGAGCTTTAAGACATTTCTGGAATTACTCAGTAAAGGGACTTTGACAATCTCCTGCCCTGTTCTTAGGTCATAGAGCTGATTTACAGCTAAAAGAGGTTCTCTAAACAGTCGATGAGATTGGGGAAATGTTATCCATTCATTAAAGGGGGTTGAGGAGTCCCTCCTGCTGATCTGTGTGGGTCATTCTAAATATAATCAGCCACGGACACATACACATATTGCTATTTTGTGAGTTTTACTGCAGAAAAATGAAAATCGCCTTTAAAATGATTGTTTTTAATGACAGAATCTGAAGAGAACACTGATGTGCCATGGCAAATGCTAAGTCTGCTCTTGCCTAGAGTGATAGCATGAAAGCAGTTTCAGAAATGGCTATTCCTATTAATGTAAACTCACCAATCCAATATTTTTTCAACCAATGTTTATTGACACTTGTCCTTTCTGTTCAGGTACCTTGTACTAGGTACCATGGATACAGCAGAGAATAAAGCAGAAAAACTCTGCCTTTTGCAACTTGCTGGAGACACAATAAATAATAACAAACAGTAAAATGGCAGATAGAAAGAAAAATAAAGGCTTGAAGAAAAATAAAGAAGAGGAGGAATGGAAAGAATTGGGGGTAGCAATCATTTTAGGCATGTTCTAGTTTTCTATTACTGCTTTGTCAATTTGTTAATTACTACAGATTTGGTGCTTTAAAATAATCTGAATTTATTGCTTTATATGTCTGTAGGTTAAAAATCCTACATTAGTCTCATGAGGTTAAAATCAAGGAATCAGAAAGCTCTGAGGGGAGATTCCCTTTCTATGCTTTTCCCAGAATTTAGAGGCTTTTCAAATGCATGGCCTTGGTCCCCCTCCTCTGTCAAAGCCAGCAACCAGACACTTCGTGCATTGTGGTATCTATTTCTGAACAGTCAGAAAATATTCTCTTTTTTGGAGGAAAAGAAAGCTCGTGTAATTAGATTGGATCTACCCAGATAATCTAGAACAATCTCCTTCTTTTAAGGTCAGTTAAGGTCAACAATATTCCCTCTGCAACTTTATTTCCCTTTTGCCATTTAACAGATGCACAGGTTTTGTGTGATTAGGACATGGATATCTTTGAGAGTTATTCTACTCATGCCAGGTACTTTAAATAGGTCCCTATTAATAAGTAACATCTTGAAATTTGAATAAATGAGGATTAAATCCAAGTGATTATCTAGCAGAAAGATGTTGGAGGTAAAGGCAAAGTTTATAGTTCCTTCTTTGGAAGAGAAATATTGCATGCGGTTAGAGCAGAGTAGGGGTAAAAAAAGGTAGTTGACAAGGTGAGAAAAATAGGTGAGAGTAAATCAAGGCAGACAACAGATGACTCTATAAGAAGTCTGGACTTCTCAGTAGGATATGAAACCAAGAGAGCTAGGTATGGTGGTACACACCTGTAATCCCCACAATCTGGGAGGCTGAGGCAGGAGAATGACAAGTTTGAGGCCAGCCTCAGCAATTTAGAGAGTTCCTAAGCAACATAGTGACACCCTATCTCAAAATAAAAAATAATAATAATAAAAGGGACTGGGGATGTTGTTCAGTTGTTAAGCACTTCTGGATTCAATCCCCCATACCAAAAGGAAAAAAGAAAAGAAAAGAAAGAAAGAAAGAAAGAAAGAAAGAAAGAAAGAAAGAAAGAAAGAAAGAAAGAAAGAAAGAAACCATCAGAATATTATAAACTGAACAGTGACATGATCTAATGTATAATTTTAAAACATCATTCTCAAAAATGCCTTCGGAAAACAGTTTGACATTATCTTGTAAATCTGAAGATGCACATGTTTTATGACCTAGGAAGTCTATTCCTAAATATGTACTGTAGAGAAAGACTTTTCCATGTATACTGGAAATAGTCCAAGAATATTTGTACCTACAGTGAGTAATAACATAAGAAAACAAAAAGAAGTTGCATAAAACCCATTATCTATACATTTTGATTAAACTGTAGAAAATGCATATGATAGACTACTATATAGAAGAGACAGATGAAAAAGTTCTAAGTTTATAAGAACATGATAAATCTCAGGTACTACATATTGAGAAAAGAAAAATAATAACAAGGCTGGGAGTCATATGCATTCATTCAGTCAGTCTAGAAATATTTCCTAAATGTTTGCTTTGCACAAGCATTGTTCCAGGTTATGTAGATAAACAAAATTCACAAAACTTTCTGCTTATGGAATTTACATTCTAATATTTAGAGATAGACAATTTATAGTAGGAATAATAGACAGGCAAGCTATGCAGTATGACACGTTATAGTAAAGGATGGTGAAAATGGAAGGATATGGAACAAGGTGAGGGAGATGGGAGTATTCCAATTTAAAATGGAAGGTCAGGATAAACACCCACTGAGAAACATGTAAGGCTGAAGGAAGAATCTTGAAGAAGAATGCTACAGACACTTGACCTTAAAAAGTAAAGAATGTCAGTGTGCCTTGATGGAAGAGTGAGATGAGATAGAAGAGATCAGCAGGAGCGCCAAGTCATGGGGCAGGGTGTCTTGTGAGCCTTCCCGAGGGTTTGGTACTTTTTTTCTGAGTGAAGAGCAGCTGCTGAAGAGTTCCAAATAGAGTCTTTAATCCAAGTTCTTAAAGGACCACTGTGGCTGTTGTGCTGAGGACAGACAGCAAGGAACAAGGGCAGAAATGTGGTACTATTGAGCAGCCTGTGTGCAGATCAGGGTGAGAGATGATGGTGGCTGGGATGAGGTGGTAATAGCAGGGGAGAGGAGAAGAAAGAATCTGGATATTGTTCTGTACATATTTAAAATATTTTTATTTTGACATGATTTTACGCTTACAAAAAGCTTCATGAATAAATATTATGAATCCCCATGCACATTTGCATTCTCTCTGCCTCTGCTTCTCTCTCTCTCTCTCTCTCTCTCTCTCTCTCTCTCTACACACACACACACACACACACACACACACTTTATTTCATAACTCCAGAACAATTATAAAAAATCTGGAAATTAATATTGATGTGATAACATTATCTGACCTTCAGAGCTTATCTGGCTTTCACTAATTGTTCTATTTATAGTTACTAAAGCAAAAGAAAATGTTAAATTACCTATTGTATTCAGTTATTATGTCTCTAGTTTCTTCTCATCAGGGATAGTTCCTCAGTCTTTCTTTGCCCTTAATAACATTGACAATTTTCAGGTAGACAGGCCAGGTTTTTGTTTTGTTTTATGTTTGAGAATGTCCTTCAAGTTGAGTTTGTCTGATGTTTTTTCATGATTGGGTGTAGGTCTTGCATTTTTGGCTGGAATACCACAGATGAGATGCAGTGTCCTTCATATAATGGCAGGCACACAGATCATATAATGATAGGTACTTGTTGTCCATTTGTCTCATTTCTGTTAAGGGTACTTGGTGAAACTGGTGTTTGCCAGGTTTCTCCACTGTAAAGACACTATTTTTCTTTCTCTCTCTTTTTTTTTAATTAAAAAGTATCTTGTGGGGAGACACTTTGGAACTATGTAATAAATATTTTTCTACTAATCAAACATTCACCCACTCATTTTAGCATGCATTGATGAACATAAATTAATCATTACTGCAATGTCAAATGATGACTTTTCTAATTCTGTGTTTCTTCTAAATTTATTAATTGGCTTTTTACTGAAACAAAGCAGTTTCCCTTCTCCTCTTTTGATTAATAACAATGTGAATTCCTCCTTTATCCAATGGATCATAATCCATTAATATCATTATTTATTTAGATGCTCAAATCATCTCCTTTTCCAATTGGCTCTCTGAGCCCTTTTGACATGTCTCTACCCTAATGTGAGCACTTTCTCAAATGTGGCACAATAAAATCATCCAGGCTCATTTCTCAACTGGCGTCTAAGAATCAGCCATGTTTTCAAGAATATCTTTTAGTGAAAAATGGGTAGGGAGCTGCTAGGTATGTTCAGTGTTTTTGATTTGTGTGTTTCAAGATGTGTGTGGGGGGAGCGGGGGGGCGGGGGGATCAAGGATGGTTCCAAGCTTCCTGACTTGAGCTAATAGAAGAATGGAGGTATGATGAACTGAGCTGGAGAAGGCTCGGTGGAGTAGATTTGGAGCAACCTGGAGTCAGCTTGGCCAGGTTAAGTATGAGATGCCTATTAGACATTCCAGAGGAGAAGGCATGTAGACAGTTGGATATCTGGGTCTACAGTTCTACAGAAACCTGGACTGAGCTTAAATTTGGGAATCTTTAGGGTATAGCTGATATTAAAATCTATGAGCAGGGATTAAATCATCACGGGAATGAATGTAGATAGTGAAGGAAAGATAACCAAGGTCTGAGTTCTGCAGCATGACAACGTAAGAAGAAAAGGAGAAGAGGTATAAGCAGCAGAGGAGACTGAGGAGTGAATCCTGAGGGAAAGGAACAACAGGAGCACTTGGTGTTCCAGAAGACAGGTGGGGAAGGAGAGTGAATGACCACCCATGAGTTCCTGCTAAGAAGTAAGATGAGGGCTGAGAACTGACCTCTAAACAGATCAGCCTACTGGAGTGGGCATAAGAGAGAAAGGGAAATGTGGAATTAAACAGACTGGATATTAAAAAAAAAAAAAAAAAAGGAAACAGTGGAACAAAAGAGCAGGGTTAAAACTACTAGGGAATTAGGGGCAGTTTGTGTGTTTGTTTTTGTAAGATGGAAGAAATAACAGCATGTTTGTATGCTGATGGATGTGATCCAGTTCACTAGTGGAAAAACTGATGAAAGCCACAGGTGGAGTAGGTAGACTCTGTTCCTTGCAATCCCCAGCTTCTAGAGCTCCCATGTTCCTTGGCTCCTGTCTCCCTTCTACAGTTTTCAAAACCAGATGTTGTGGGTAGAGATCCTTTCATGCCTCTCTGACACCACTTCCTATTATCCTTCTCTCTTTCATTGCAGCCAGGAAAGGTTCTCCCATTTAAGGACTCATGTGATTAAATGGAGTCAATCCAGATAATCCAGGATAATCTCCCAATCTCAAGGTCATTAACAGCATGTGCACAAAACTTTTTTTTTTTTTTTTTTTTTTTGCCATGAAAAGTAGCATACACAAAGGTTCTGGGGATTAGGACTTGGACATCTTTGGAGGGTCATTTATCCTGCCAAGTGCAGCATTATAGAGGTACCAAAATATTTGCAACAATTGGGTTTTTAAGGTGTTTTTTAAAATTCCTTTAACTTGCCTTGCTTATTCTTATTCAAGGGAATGAATGCAGATTGTGAAGGAAATAATCTTCTTGTAAGACTGGAATAAACTTCTTGTAAATTTTCATGAATTCTAGATGAGAGGGGTTGGATTCTATGTGCTTTTATATATGGGTGTCATGGATCCCTCATTTGACTAATGTTGATTAACTCTGCACTCACTCAACTAAAATTTCAAGAAAGATGCATCCAACTTCCAAACTGATCACCCATTCTTCTCCAAAAAAAAAGTTTTCTAGTCCTCTTTGTACCTGGCTCCTAGCTAAATGCCATCAATGGAGTTCTGGTGAGAGATTACACCAGCAGGGAGAAGGAAACAACTAGGTATCTCTCCCTTTCTCCTGCTTAATGGGGTGGTTTCCTGCTGCATGATTCTGGCTTCACCTGGGAGGCCTGGATCCTTGGTTCTAGTGCTACTAGCTCTTTTCTCTGGGGACTTGTGGCTTCTCGCTGCTGTTAATCTCTAGGATTGTCTCCAATTCCTATTTGATTTAGTTCTTGTATCATTGTGAAACAATTCATCATTAAATTTCCTCTGTTTGCAATATCTAGAGTAGTTTCTGTTTTCTTCACTGAACTTTCACTGATAGAATGGAAAATAAAGCTATGCTAATTTCAATTTTGCATTCACAAAAATATTCTTGCTTGTCAATCTGAAAGGGACTCTTGAATTCTAAAAAAATTAAAAAATAAAAAACACTGACAGGAAATTCATTCTGTTTGTTTAGAGGTACATAAAAAGTAGGACTCTTATGGCATTTCTGACATGAGATATGTGGTCTGTTGTTTATTTACCAAGACTGATGTCACAGGGTAAGCTCTACGTTACAAGAGAAAGGAATTTCAGGAAGCCACTCTGTGAACTGCTGGAGATTAGATTTCTAAATGATGAGCCTAGTGGTGTTGGTATAGCAGAAGACAAGGCTATATCCCACTGCCAGTGCCAATCAAGGACACTCAATCATGGCTTTGGGGCACAAAAGACAGGATGAAGAGAATTCCACATGTCTAAGAGGAGATTTCCTCTGTCTCAAGGAGAGGGAAAACTGGGGCAAGGAGGCAGTCTGGGGTTGTGGGTGGCTGGCTGCCACTCATCTCTTCTGAAACGCATGCAGAGGAGAAAGGATGACGGAAGCTTGTTCTCCTCTGAATAGTAAGGCTATTAACAAGAAGAGAAAGATTAAAAAATAATTTGCATACATGATTATTAGGACGAAAAAGGATGACTCTAACACTGCCGTTCCTGACACAACTTTGTGGCTTTCTGTGGCTGAGATAATGTACATAAAGCAGAGACCCCGCCATCTGACTAATTAACTCGGCAGCAGGGAGGGAATGGATGAAAGGATAATTAATAGGTCAAAGACCCAATGCTGTGTTATGATTATTTGAATAATATTATGATAATTTGAATAACGCACAAGAGTTTGTGAAAATTGGTCGCTGGTTAGGACTCCAGCTGACAAAACATTTGAATCCTGCTCATTTTCTACCTCCTGGGTGGCTTTCCTTCCTTCCTGAAAGTACTGAGCATATGCTTGAATATTGGGGGTGGGGTGAGGAAGATGGGTGGGAAATGACTGTGAAAAAAATACTGTTTTAAATATCCATGACAGAATTACACTGTCTTAAATGTCCGCAGCAGAATTCTTCCCCTTTCTTTTCACATTGAAGTGACCTTAACTGGCAAACACAGTTAAAGTCTGAGACAATAGATACTGCAGCACTGGAATTTACAGGGACTGTTCAGTGAAATGAAAAACCCGATGTCCATATCCTGGTTTTAAAAAAAATGAATTAATTAGATTATGGCCATAATTGAAAGATTTCTGTATTTCTTGCAGAAAACAAAACTGAAGAATCATTCTTACTTTAAACAAGTATTGGTTTTAAACCAAGACATTTGGAATTTTTAAAACACAATGAATGGGTCCTATACAAAAACAAGTTTTGAAAATCTTAAGCTAATGTAGCAGTGTATATAATATCCCCAGAGTTGACAACGGTGTGGAATTGTATCATTAAACATTCCAGTGCTTCTACCTTCCTGTCCCTTGCCTCTTTTGTTCCTTTTCCTGAGAAAATGGACTTCAATGCCAACATTCAAGCAGCAATCTAGAACATGGCCTGAGGATGTTTAGGGCAACTAATATAAAGGCTAATTTGTTTTGTTGCGTATTAGTTTTATTTCTAGCAGAGGTTCTGTGTGACTTTTATGTCTTACGTAAAGAAAGCAGCTTCCTTCTATCTTATCATTAATCCAGTGATTCTCAAACAGGGGTATTCTACTCCCAAGGGAATATGTGGCAATATCTAGAGACACTTTTGATCATCCCAACTTGGAGGACCTACTGAATCTAGAAGGTAGAGGCTGCAGATGCTGCTAAACATCATGCAATGCATAGGGCAGCCCCCACAACAAAGAATTATCTCACCCAAAATACTATGAGTGTTGAAGTTGATAAACTTGAATTAATCCAGCTGAGACCTTTGGTGAATGCAAAACTGGAAAAAATGGAAATAAGGCTGTTCAAGACCCTCCTTCAATAAACTGTAAGACTTTGTTCTCTACTTATAAAAATTAGCTACTAACAAAAGAGGAAGTGGGGTACACCACCACCTATGGACTAAATGATAATCTTTTATGCTGGTATCTGAGGTACATCTGTTCCATGGCTATGATTTGGTCATTAATGGTTAAAATTAATGGAGAATTAGTAATTCTCCATTCCAAGAAGTAATGGGTCAAAGGTGAACCTAAGAGGTAGGAAGAGAATATTTTTAAAAAGGACTGCTCAGATGAGCAGTGGCCCTCAAGAGAGATTATGACTACAGACAGACTTTTGCAGCCTGAGCTAATAGAGTCATGAGTAGCTAAACATGACCTCAGAACAAAGCTAGACTCCTCTGCATCTCCTAAAGAGAAGCTCTGGATTCAAACCTATGCAGGGTTAACAATACCATATATTTTTACCAGTTATTTTAAATATTTTTTTTTAATTTAGCCTGAAGATTTAGTGAAGAGTGTGTGATATTACTTATTAAGATTGGTAGGTGAATTAAATGGGCAGCATCATTCCTGAAGCAGAACCACATTCAAGTTCTACAAGCTCTCAAGGGGCAGCATTATTAGTTAAAAATATATTATTTCTCATTTAAGAATACTTATCATACAACTTTGATTAAGAATTTGATTTGTATTTTGGAAGGAATGACAGGGTTTTAGACTAGATGAGAATTTCCATTTTCTAGCTGGTGTATTCTCTCTTTTATTTCACTTCCTAAAGCAAACAGTATTAACGTTTAGATTGTCAAGCAGCACACAATAATCAACTGCATCTCCTACCCAATTTGTGACAGAAATAGTAAGTACAGAAAGTAGACCATATATCATTGCTATGTAGTCAAATTGTTTGATGTAGAGATTATATATACTTCAGTGACTAGAATATAACTCTTATAAGCATATGGAGTTATGCATGACCATGTAATCCTTGAACTTCAGATGTGTACGGTACTGTAGCTATCGCCTTGAGAAATAATGGGAGTCACTTAGATGCAGAAACTTTCATCACCTACTTGTGGTGAGAACATGGAATAATATAATCTCCCCAACTTTCTTTAACATATAAAGCTTTATGTCATGAATATATATTTCTTACTTTTGTGGCATTGATGGAAATGAAAATTTAGTAGTTTCCCTGCGATACAAAGACAGATATTTTTAAAACTGGACTTGGTTGACAAAAAGAGTTTGGAAATAAGCAATAAATGTACATCCACTGACATCCATCATCCCAGCAGGAGACAAAGTATATGCTATTGTACTTACAATTTTTATTAAATAACAAAACGAATTTACTTCATAAACATAAACTATACATACACCACAGTGTGGTGTTAAAATATGAAGAAATGATTGTGATGTTTAGTTTGGATCGTTAAGTTCAGTGAAATTTTGGTGGCTAAAAATGTGATATTTCAAAAACAGAATTACATTGGGTTGATATATGAAATCCCAATGTGTAAAATATACACAAAGAATACTACTCCTATGTGTCTTGGGGACTATCATATGCTAGTAGAAAATGAAAAGCTATGCTCTGGAATTGATGTCTCAAGACTGCAAATGATAAAAAAATAAAATAAAGAATGAGAAGCATGCATTAAAAGAAAGGCCACTAAAGTTCTGACTTCAAGAGCTCCATAAGGTTCCTTCACCAAAGTAGTGATCAGTTCTTCAAACTCAGATACAACCATGAATAAGCTATGGAGTCCTTCTTCTTTCTTTTTAGTTTTTAATGTTTTTGTTAGTGCATTACAATGATATATAGTGGGGGGTTCATTTTGACATATTCATAAACAGACATAACATAGTTTGTTCCATGTCAGTCCCCAGAAACCCTCCTTTAAACTCCCCTCCTCCTCCCTCCTTCTGATCCCTTTCCCTATTGTACTTTGCTCCTCTAACTCCAGATTCTCCTTGCCTGCTTGGTTAAAAGTGACCAGTAGTACCTGTGCTTCAGGCTAAATGCGGTGCTCCTTTGAAATTTTCTTTGCCAAATGTACTAGTCTGTCACCTTAAGTTCATCTTCTCACAAACCTTCCAGGATAGACAAAAATGCAGACACTATATAGCATGGATAACTTTTACTCTAACTGCTAATAGAATTTTCATATCCATTGAAAACCTACTTAGCATAGACTTTACTATTTCCATTCTTTTTTTTTAAGTCATTGTACACAAATGGGGTACAACTCTCACTTATCTGGTTGAATACATAGCGTCACACCACTTGCATATTCATACATGTCCATAGGGTAATGATGTTTGTCTCATTTTATTATCTTTCCTTTCCCCACCCCCTTGCCTCTCCTCATTTCTGTCTACACCATCCATCCTTCTTCCATTCTTCCTTTATCTCCCCCTGCCCCAGTTATGTATCATCATTCACTTCTCAGAGAAATCATTCCACCTTTGGTTTTGGGGGATTGGCTTATTTCACTTAGCATGATATTCTCCAAATCCATCCATTCACCTGCAAATGCCATAGTTTTATTCTTCTTTATGGCTGAATAATATTCCATTATGTATATATTCCATTGTGTATATCATCCATATGAATAGATATCCTTTATCCATTCATCTATTAAAGGGCATCTAGGTTTGTTCCATAATCTAGCTATTGTGAATTGAGCTGCTATAAACATTGATGTGGCTGCTTCACAGTAATATGCTCATTTTAAGTCCTTTGGGTATAGACCAAGGAGTAGGATAGCTGGGTCAAATGGTGGTTCCATTCCAAGTTTTCTAAGGAATCTCCATACTGCTTTCCAGAGTGGCTGCACCAATTTGCAACCTCACCAGCAATGTATGAGTGTACCTTTTTCCCTACATCCTCGCCAATCTTAAGGTCATCTGATTCAAGACAGTTCTTAATAGTTCTGAGGGCAACTGCATTGACTTGTTAACATCAACCAACCATTACAAACCTTCTTGAACTAGCAACACCAACACCTGCAGTCTTGAGTTTCCCATTTGATTTCACTTATCCCCATATTTGTACCAGCTATTAGCTTAATTTTGCTCACCTGCACCCATTTCTGTTGATCCCTTGATCACCTTCTTCTCTAGCCTTGAAAATCTTCAAACATGGGTTAACTGAACCATTTCAAGTTTCAACTTCCTATCTCCAAGGTGCTTACCCATGTTCTCAGCACATTCCAGGTTTATACATCTCCATTTTCACTGAAAATTCTGTGTTTATGCGTGCCACTGCATAGTCTCTGTGAGTTCTTCTGTTTTTTGGAGCTCCTCTCCCCTTCTTAGAAGTCACCCCTTCAGTGGTACCTTTCCTGACACTCTTGGGCAAAAATCATTGCTTTCTGGTGTGGTTTTCATAACACTTTATATGTAATTGTTAGGATACTCATCACACAAAATTGTAATTATTTATGTCTGCCTTCAGCAAAGTGTAAGCTTGAGGACAAGGAGAGTCTTTAATCATCAATACCCTGAGCTCCTAAGCCTAGGTTGGCAGGAAGACAGCAGGTAATAATTTAATGTGTGATAAATGAATAAAAGTTACACATTAAAGTCCTAGACCTTTCCCCCCAGTATTCAGTCTGATTTTCACAGAAAACAAATTTGTTCTTTGTTATTTCTGTGGGTTCCTGTTGTTGCAAAGGCCTTTATAATACCTTATCTTAACAGGTTGATATGCGTTATTCTCAATTCTGACATGATCTGCCTGCTGGTGACTTCTGCCCACACGTCTTTCACTTCAGGTAGGTGTTTTCAATTACTAACTCAGCTCAGACTGACAGAAATAAGATTGTTTTCTACCACTACAGAAGCCACAAAACAGCTTTGGGTCTAATTTGATCTGCTGTCTCCAGGCATAGTTCTACTTCTACTTCTGTTTGTGTAAACAGTAGATGTCCTGATGGTTAAGCTACTGTTAGTTTGAATTTTAATTCATTGTAATGGAAAGAAACCTAGTTAATGAATATATGAAATTATAGTTTGAAATGTGTTAAGTGAAAGACACATTATTTTTAAAGGAAAAAAGGAAAGAGGGATAGAGGAAGAAAGTTTTAGCATGAGAAGAGAAAAGGGGTGAGGAAGCCTGAATGTTATTGACCAGTCCTAAAGTATTAAAGACAACAGGGGCATGAGTTGCTGGAAAGAATGCAAGAATATTCTTGGATGGGCATGTTTAAAGACTTGGAGATAGGAAAGAGTAAGGGAATGCATTTTCCCGTAGACAGCAACAAGTTAGTTACAGACAACTGATACATGATTATACGTGAAATGGCAGAAGTCATTATTTCTGAACATAAGAAAGAATTATAAACGCTATTTGGAAATAGCGTTCACCAAATAGTGAACGCTATTTCCAAATAATGGAAGGACAATAGTACTGGGCTCCTTAGTGGTGTAAGGGGAGCAAAACTGCAATGAAGCCATGGACAGAGACCCAGAAGCACCTTGGAATCACTGAGATCATGTGTACAGGATGTGTAAAGCACATGTTTATTGTATTGGTTGTAATATCAAATAACAGCATGACCTAGATCTAGCCACTTAGTACTGCTCAGTTTCTTTCTTTCTTTCTTTCTTTTTTTTTTTTTTTGGAAAAAAGAAAATTGGGGGGCATTGGTCAGAAGACCTGAGTTCTTTTAAAATCCAAATCCACTCATGCCCCAGTGGTTTCCAAACTGATGGCCCTTCTTCAAATGATTTTATTTTGTGAATCTCAGTTTTAAATCTTCTAAAATTGCTATCTATAAAGCACTGATTAAAAAGTCTATAAATAAATAGAAGAAAGACCAGTAGAGTAGTGGGAAAGGAACATGGAAGGGAAGAGGGAAGACAAAGGAGAAGTGCTGAGGACTGAATTGGAGCACATTATATTCCATACTTGTATAATTATGTCAAAATGAACCCAAATATTATGTATAACTATAATGAACTAAAAAAAAATCAGTTGGCTGAAACTTAGAAAGTCAAGGGTCATATATTTTCTTTCATATGTGGAAGCAAGAGAGGAAAAAGGAAAAGGGTGGGGGGAATCTCATAAAAAATCACAAAATAAGAGTTTAAGAAGGGAACATTAAAGAAGGTTATCAAGAAAAAAATCATTTTTCTTATTCAGTAAACTTTCTGCAATAATTGCTTCTGATCGAGAGTTTTCTACTTTTATTACCTGTATTGATGTTGCTCATTAGATAGGAGATTAATGCTCCGAGTTGTATTTCAAATGCTGAGTTTCATCAATACTAAATAAATAATGACACTTTCTTTTTTGTTTCTAGGCTTATGAACTATGATTATAATATTCTTTAAATTTTAGAAGAGTAAAAACATTTCCCTTTCTCAGCAGAAAATTTCAAGGCTAGCATTTGCCATGTGCAATATACCCCTATTTGAAAAATAGCTCATTTACAGTTGAGAAAAAAATGGTGGCCTGATATTCTGGACAAGGTTCTGGTTCCCGTGGAAACCAGTGTTCACAGATTCTGACAGCACATGGCCACCTGATGATCTTGGATAAAACAGCTGCACACAGCATCTCGGTTTACATTATAAATGGAGAATAATCAAAACTCACAACTGAAAATTCATGAGGCATCTTGCCAGATGTCGACAATGGCCTTGGATACTCCGGTGTAGACATGACTTAAAACCGCCCTTAAATGTTAGATGTTCTTGAGAAACCAAATATGTCAACTCTACCTGCCTCCAAAATAATATTTGTGAAAATTAATAAATTATATTTTTGCTTAAAAAAGTATATGCCTTAAAATTTATTTGACTAGTTGGCTCTATTCAGAATGTCCTTTTAAAAGCAGGACCTGTGTTTCTCTAAATGCCAGGTGTCTTCCTGAAAGCTGTGTTGTATGCTCATTGGCAGCGTTTAGTTTTGTAATGTATATGAATGACAAATATTTTTAGGTCACACAATAATGTGAATGATTAATTCCAAAATGACTTCAAAGCTTTCATTTTTAACCTTGGGGACCATACTGGTATTAAGGGTTACTTAGCTGTTATTATTTCTTGGGTTTTTGTTTTCATTTTTGGTCTGAATTTCATCTCTTTTTTTTTTTTTTTTACCCTTTTGGCCATGTTGTGAAGGATAATTAAATTTGTATTGAGTTTTGTGAACCCTGTGGAGAAAAGATTTATATCCACCTAGGAAATCTTGGGAGCATGAAGGTTTGTACACAAATTCTGGGATTTATGTTGTTAGCTTGTTAGAAATCTTGAGATTTAGCCAAGAAGTATAAATGTAGAGCACACCTAGAGAATCTGGGGGAAAAGCTGGGTAAAGATTGAGAAATTTTAATTATTTAGTCTTTTTCAAAATTTGAACTGAGATGTCTGAAGTAAAATTAGCTAAATAAGATTGGATCTAGAATAGACACACTGACAACTGAAATGAGAATGCATATTCAGTACAACATTTGATGGTTAAAGTATGCACTGAGTACTACCTATACATAAAGAACATGCTTCCAGAACTTTCAAAAGACACTAAAACTATATGTAAATGTAATAGTTTATAGATACTGACTTTATTAGTCATTGAAAATTTTAAGAGTGAAATGATTCATAGGAAACATTACTGTTAATTGTTAATAAAGAATATAATCCATAAGATATCAAATTTTCTATGTGATGCTAAAAATATGGGGCACAATGTGGGGAAGAGTCATTGTTAGCACGGCCATGTGTTAAGCTGGGGGCAGGAGAAAAGATACTGGTTGAAAATAAAAGAGCTTGTCTTACCTGAGAATGTTCAAATGCAACATTCAGCTAACCAGACAAAAAGAACTACAGACTGATTTACAGTTTGGTGGAATTCTTCCAAATTTAATTCATTTATTAAAGACCAGTCTTTTATACGTTACCTCCATTGATATTTTTGCACATACACCTGACTGGTCATCAGTTAAGCCTTGGAAGGAAATGGCAATGTAGCCCAGTGGAAAAGTGATTGCTTAGCACACACAAAGCCCTGGGTTCATCCACAGCACTCACTGTCAGGGGAGGTTTATGACAAGTCAAGCCTTGGAAAACATTCCCTTGCATTTAAAACAAAATAAATCAGTTAGCACAGACCATTTTCTCACAAAAGCTGACCTTAACTGAAGTCTTTACTGTGTGAAAAATTATAGCATTGGTTAGAAGAGTTGGTGTCTTCCCATACCCTACCCCCAAATTGACCTCAACACAATCACAAGAAAATTTTAGTAGATAAATATCCCATTGAAAACAGATATTCATGTTAACAAAAGCCTCAGATATCTCATGACTATATGTATATTAATGTATTTATTTTAATTTATGTGTATGTATATATGCATATACAAATAACAAGTCGTGCTATCTCTCTTATGGAAGAAAAAAAATCCAGCAGATGTGTGTGTGTGTGTGTGTGTGTGTGGGTGTGTGTGTGTGTAAATTGACAATCTGATTCTAAAACGTACATGATAATGCAAAATACCAAGAATAACTAAGACAGTCTTAAAAAAGAAGAACTAAGCTGGAAGCCATCCATTCTGAAACATCAAGATTTATTGTAAAAGGACCATAATTACGACAGTTTGGTATTGAAACAAGAATAAACAGTCTGTAGAACAGAATGGAGCTTCCAGAAACAGAAGTATGTATGTGGTCACTTGATTCATGGTAAAAGTGACATTGCAGTGCCAGGGGGAAAGGATCATCTTTTTCTATAAATGATGTCAGGTCAATTGGCTCTCCATGAAGGATGAGTTTATCTTGACTTCTACCTCACACTGTAGACAAAAACACATGCCAGGTGGATTGGAAGTATTACTGTGAAAGGCTAAAAACTAAAGCTCCTAGAAGAAAACATAGGGGAATATCTTTAATACCTTAGTAGGCCAAGATATTTTTTAATAGAACACAAAAAAGTACTAATGATAAAGGAGCAACTTGAAAAATTGGACCAAATTTAAATTAAAAAAATTCTCTTCACCAAAAAGCATCAAGAAAGTAAAGAGAGTTGGAGACTTTTTCAAACTTTACAACCTATAAAGACCTCATATAACCCTAAAGAATCAATTCAAAAACGCAATGGACCCATCATCTCTGTAGAAAAATGTGCAAGAGACTTGCACAGTTGCTACACAAAAGAAGACACACAAATAGCCAAGAAATTATAATAAAACCATTTAACCTCATTAGTCATCAGGGAAATGCAGAGAGAAAACACAATGAGACTCTCTCACAACTACTAGAATTGCTAAAATGAAAAAACACACTAACTATATCAAGTTGATAAGGATATGGAGTAATGGAACTGTTATAAAATCTTAGTTTAGTACTAGCTATTAAATCTGGATATAAGTGCACCCGATGATTTGAACATTTCATTCTAGGATATATGGCAAACAGAAATTTATTTATATGTTCACCAAAATATACATACAAGAATATTAAGGGCACTATTTGTAAGAGTGTAAATCTGAAAACAATGCATGTGTCATTAACATTTGAGTGGACAAAACAATTGAGTCATATGTTGACAATAGAGTGAAAAAATTGTCACTACGTGAAACAACATGGAGGATATCAGAAATACAGTGTTTGACAAATGCAGCTACAAAAACAAACAAACAAAACAAAACAAAACAAAACAAAAAATACATACTTTCGATTCCATTTGTATAAAGCTCCAAAAAGAGGCAACACTCGTCCATGGAGTTAGAAATCCAGAAGGTGTTCACCTTGGTGGGAATAGTGATAAAGAGAGGCCATGGGAAGGACTTCTGGGGAGACAGACATGTATGATTTCTTCATTTGGGTTCTAGAATCATGAATATGTTCACTTTTGAAAATTTGAAAATTCAAGGCTGCACTTTCATGAACTACCTACATATCTGTATTATGTTATACTTCAATAAAAATTCACTTTTAAAAAGTCATTATCTTACTTACACACACAGTTGATGAGTGCAAAAATAATTCAAGCTTTATGGAAGAAATCTTGGCAATATCTATTTAGATTTTAATACATTGATAGCCTTCAATTAGGCAATTTTGCATTTAGGAAATTACCCCACTGTAAGACTTGGACAAAGGCACAGAAACACATTCATTTCTCCATCGGTCATCCCTTTCTATTGGCATACTGTCATTTCCAGTTTTCATGGCACTGCGTTCCTGTCGTTTCCCTGTACCTCTCCAGCTATTTCTTCTTGGTCCTGGCTGCTCTGCCCCTTCTGCACCTCTAAATGCAGGAAGGCCCAACATCTCTGCTCTGTGCCCCCATCCTTTCTAAGTTCTCCCCCACCTCACATGATCCATTTCTCTCTCCTAAACTCTAAACATATGTCCCACTTGCCATCTCTGCTTGGTTATCTCACAGGCATAGCAGGCTTCATGTACTCTTCATATCCAGCTTGGCCAAACGCATTCTTGTCCAGTCTTCCCCATCTCAATCAATGGCACCATCAATCTCCCCGTTGTTTGGAATGTGGATCTAGGAGTCACTGATGGGGTGATTTTGTGCCCACTATAGTTCTCCATTTCTTCACCAAAATATCAAAATATCATCCTTCATCAAAATATCTGTAGCACATGAGCAAGTGCATGTCTCTTCACCTCCTCTGCCATCATTGGAGTCATTCTACCATTAATTCTCAAGTAGGTGATTTAAATAGGCTCCTAGCTAGTTTCTCTACTTCAATTTTCCTTTCTAATAGTTCATTTCTAGCCAGCATTA
Organism: Glaucomys volans; assembly: GCA_020662805.1. Taxonomy (NCBI): domain Eukaryota; kingdom Metazoa; phylum Chordata; class Mammalia; order Rodentia; family Sciuridae; genus Glaucomys; species Glaucomys volans. The sequence goes on from JAJEJO010053957.1 coordinate 139,689, forward strand.
TCTTTTAAACCATAGGTCAGATTATGCCTTTTAAGATCATAAATGGCTTCCCAGTGCTTTCAGAATAAAAGCTAGACTCTTCCCAGGATGACCTTACCTCCCTTAGTCCCTGCCTTATATGATGCACCTCTTATAACCCCACTTTTCTTTTTGCTGTATATACTCTAGACAAACTGGTCTCCCTCCTGTTCCTCAAGTATCCCAAGACATTTCTCCCTACTGGGTCTTTTAATCTGTTTTTTTCTCCTTTTTTTTCTTAAAGTGGTCTAGTTTTCAGATTACTGGCTCCTTCTCATCCTTTAGGCCTATTCTCAAATGACCAAACAGAGTAATCTTCCCTGATGACTCTATCTAAAGTGGCCTGACTAGTTACAATTTGTTTCATCACTTTTTTCTGTTCATGAAATTTATCATTAACTGATAAACTAAATTATAAACTTATGTATCTATTTATAATCCATAATTGCTTTATTTGTTTATATCTTTTCTTCCACACTAAAATGTAAGCTGAAAGAGGGCAAGGTCCATGTTTATGTGTCTTATTCACTAGCACTTAACAGTTGTTGGAAGTGAAGGACCCTCAAAAAGCTTTTGTGGAATTAAGTAACACATAAGTTGCAACACTTTTAAATTTTGAAACATTAAAAATAGTATGATGAACTGGTTGTATAAACATAATTGAATATTACAAAACCATTAAGACGAATGACATGTACATTTACTGAACTGAGAAATTACCAGTGAGTTCTCTTCTGTCAGAAAGCAATAGCCCTAAAGAGAACTGACATGAATTTAGTTGAAACCATTCTACAACAGAAAGAATGCACACAGGTGGGTTCCAAAGCCTCAAGGGGTGAGTCCAAACTTTCTCCTTGCTAGAGTTCTCATCTTGGATGATTTTTCCCCTCCAGAAGATATTTGTCAATGACTGAAGACATTTTTGATTGTTACAACTGGGGACAGGGAGGAGGTGGCATCTGGTAGTAGAGAGCAGAGTTGCTCTTAAGCATCCTACAATGTAAGGCTTCTATAAAAAATAATTTTCCAGCATCAGTAGTGCTGAGACAGGGAAATTCTCAGTGTGGGGGATACAGTACATTTGTCTGCCATTCCCTGATGTTTGCTTGGAGTCCTGAGCTACGTGGAATGGTGGTTCTGCCTCAGGTCTTCACTTTCGAAAACTGTTTCAACATCCAGTATGAGTGAATAGTAATTGACATATATACCAGCAACTGTTAGAATAGTCATAATTTTCCTACTTTACTCCACCTGAGTGATTTCTGAATTTTTAGTTTTCTGCATAGTTAAGACTTGAGACATCTCTAAAATACTGTAAGAGGTATTTGCTTTGTGACTGCCCTTCTGCTTCTCTTCTCTAGTGGATAATTAGAAGGATTTATTCTCTGGAGATGTCAAGTAGGCACCTTTCTCATTACCTAAATTCACTTAGAGAAAAAAAATAAATCAGTATACAGATGAAAGTGCAGGAAGTGTCCAGGGGAGCTGTTTCAATCCAGAGAAAATAAGTTCTACTATATATAATCAGAGAGATGTGGAAGAGTTCTTAGATTCTTCTGTGTTTGTGTGTGTGTGTGTGTGTGTGTGTGTGTGTGTGTGAGAGAGAGAGAGAGAGAGAGAGAGAGAAAGAGACATAACCTTCCTACATTCCTCAAGCCACATTGAGACAGAATTTATAATTTGCTTAATTTACAGTGAAAAGAAGAACCTCTACTCCCCTCTACTCCCTAGTTGTTATTTTTTTTTCTTTTTTAATCAGTGCAGGCCAAGTTCCAGGGTCAAGTGAGGGGGGAGGAGATCATGTTTCTCAGGATAGTGTGAAAACATCAGTTTAAGTAGAAATAATGTTCTCATCTATCTTTTAGTAGACTCCAATGAAGGTTGGGGTTACAGCTCAGTGGTAGAACTCTTGCCTAGCATGTGTGAGGCACTGAGTTTGATCCTCAGCATCACACATAAATAAAATAAATAAAATATTGTATCCTTCTACAACTAAAAACATTTAAATATATATATATATATATAACAGACTCCAGTGAGAGAAAATCAGATGCATGCCAGGGAACAACACAATCTGGATGTTGCTGCATGAGGAGAAGAAAAAAAAACTATTAGAAGGCTGGGAGTGAGTCTAGGATGGTACTTCTCCAATTCAAAGTCATGGCTCTTGAGTTGGGAAGAGACAAGTTGCAAAAAGACTCCTGCAGTATGTGGGTGTCACTTTCCTCCCTATCTTAAGCATGTCTGGGAGGAGAGAGGGTAGGAAGCTCTCTCTCAGATGAAACCACAGGCAGGGCCAGCCCTATATTTTGGGCTCCAGGTTAAGGAAGAGCAAGAGAAAGGGTATGAAAATTGTATAATGTAATACAAAATGGTAGAACTCTATTATATCCTTCTCTGTTTTCACACCCACAAGGCAACCATTTGTGACTTCTTTTTTCCTTGTAAGATAGTGGGAAAACAATGGAGGTAGTGAGTAGAGGGTGAGGTATTTCTAGACTGAAAGCCTCTTGGGACCACTGTCAGTACCCCCATCCTTCTAAGAGGGTCATGGGAAGAACTGGGCTTCACACCTTTGACATCTCCATTCAAGCGTATCTGATCTCACCTATCATAAAATAGTGTGAGAAAAGGCAGGAGTCCTAAGTCGAATAGTCCTTCCAGAAGGGAATGAGTGTGGACACTAGAGGTGGGCTATCTCTGTTCAAATATCAGCTCCCATACTCAGATCCTTGCGATCTGGGGGAAGTTACTGCATCAGCTCCTTATTTTCAACATGGAGACAATGATAATATCTACCTCTCTGAGTTCAGGAGAGGATAAAACAAGTAGATGTATGTACAAAACCAAGTAACGTAGTACAGTGTCTGGAACATACTAGATATTCAATAAATGTTGTCTGCTGTTATTATCACTGCTATGGTTTGAATATGATTTACCCCCAAAGATTCATGTACTGGAAGTTTGGTCTTCATGTGGCGTGTTGAGGTGGGGCTAATAGAAGCGCACATAGGTTATGGAGCTACCATCCTAGGAAGAGATTCATGTAGTTCTTGTGAGATTGAATTAGTTCCTGCAAAATTGGGTTGTTATAAGGGAGTCTGGGCCCATGTGCACAACAGTAAGTAAGGTCTGAGGATGTAGGAACAGAGCACTGGAGGCATCTGTATAATGTCATTAGACAAATACAAACCAACATAGTTTCCTTCTCTCAAGGAGTTTCCATTCTAGTTAGGGGAATGACATCTACATTAAAAACTTAAATGACCATAACAGAATATCAGAGGCAGCGTCTTCAGGAATATGATATAAATGTTAGAGTCACCTCACCAACAGGTGATGTATTTGTATACCAGTTTCCAGCACTTACTGATTGAGGGTTGCCCCTGTGTGGCAGGTTTTACTCTTCTGACATTGCTGCCACACACGCTGCCTCTGATATTCTGTTATGGCCCAGCTTCCACATTCCAGCATCTTATCTCTTTACCTAAGGGTTTTTTTTGCAGCCAAGTCCTGTTCCACCAGGTTCCACTGTGCCCATGCACATGGCAGGCCAGCAATGTCAGAAGAGTAAAACCTGCCACACAGGGGCAACCCTCAATCAGTAAGTGCTGGAAACTGGTATACAAGTACATCACCTGTTGGTGAGGTGACTCTAACATTTATGTTCTTCACCAGTTCTGAAATTCCCAGAAAAATTTAGCTTTACTTACCAAAGGGGTAATTTGATAGTGCATACTTCATTGACTGCCTATCCTTTCCTATTTTCTTCTAGATTCCCTTTCCTATATATAAACTACCAGCACTGAATTCTTGAAAATCAGGATCTGCCTCTAGGAGGACCCAGACTAAAACAGACATGGAGAGAACTGTTTAAGATCCTCCCTTCTAGGTCAGTGGGTTGATGGCAACCACAGAACAGGTGGAGCTGCTCTTTCATAAGATAAGAAAAAATAACATGCTTGCTCCAGTGAAGTTCTGGGAGAGAGGGTGAATGGCACAAAGTTATGTGCTGGAATGGCGGAGAGAGAAGCCTAAGGTAGCTAGAAGGACTAGGGAATACAAACCATGCTGCATGGGTATGCATGAAGCTGACGGCAGTTATAGGTGCAGTTTAAACTCTTCCTCTGTCTCTCCTTCTCCATGTGTAATCTTTGGTAATCTCAACATTTCTCATTGCTCAGTGAGAGTGTATTCTATTTGCACATAATCAGAGATACTGAGTTCTTTATAATGGTGTGGGTGTCATATTCACAGAAATCACAAAACCCATGGGGACAACCACGGATATCATCCACAACACCTAGGTCAGGGCTAAGGCATACAATTCTTAGTAAGTAACTGAATAAATAACTACACTTTCCATCATTTGATAGGCACATTCATTAATAAATCACTGACAATTTTCTGTCCTCTCCAGTAGAAATTACTTCAGTTACAAATTGATGCTTTGTTTTCATTTATTTCCTCATTCATGATATCCCTATGTCATTACACACACAACACCCAAACACACTATAGAAAGCTCTTCTCATATAAGCATTTGATTCACAGAATTTAGTGCTTCTCAGGAAAGCCCAGGAGAATAAAAAATCACTTGAGTCATTCAACAAATATTTATACAACAAATATTTATAAGTTATTGGAAACTCAAAATAGGATTCATGTCTTCAGAGAGGTTTCAGGGTGAATTATAGTTATTATTTTCTCTTCAGCACTTCCCCTTGGTGTAAACCACTGGTGACTCATCTCATGGAAAGTACTCCTGTCTCATTCAGTTCCGTTCTTTGGGAACAGACCTGCTGTACCATTAGTACATCACTAGTCTTCTTTCTTTAAAGAAAACTCTTGAATATACTTCTTTTTGCCCTAGGAAGGAGGAGAATTACCAGCACACACACAGTTATTACTATCTCTCTCACCCTCTGGCTTCCTTTCAACTACCTACAACCCCTGACATCATGCCCAAAAAGCAAAACAGAGTTGCTGGGTATTTTGTTGGAGAAATTGGAAAACACACAAGTCCATTTTATTTGGACAGTGCCACTTATGTGTGGTGATAGTTATTACAATGTAAGGCGGTTACAGGGCAAAAAGAACTCTCTGTAGGGTGGAAGACAAAGACGTGAGAGCCAAAGGGATAGAAATGGTCTGAAGATACATGGGAGGGTTTTGTGAGAATCTATAAGCTTTCTTTGAAAAAAAGTAATCTTATGATTTTATTTACTCCTGGCTTTGGGAAATGTCATTGTTGTTCTTTGGAAATTACCCACTTGAACATCTCAGAAAATCTGACAAATAAAATGAAAAGTAGCAAAGGAAGGTAGCACAGAGGCTAAAGTTATAAGGTACAGTCTGGGGATTCTGACTTTAACTTTCAATGAGAAAGAAAAATAGTTGTGGCTTGAAAAAGAACAATTATGCACTCTGGCTTGTTTTTGGGCTCAATTCTTCTATAAGCCCCTAAAATATACATTCAACTATAAATCACCAGGTAAAATGTATTTAGAATGTGAGCAGCACTACATTGTTTGCTTTTTGTCCCTTTCTACTCTTAGTGTTTAAAGAGGAACTATTTGATCCTTAAAAAAGCATCCAATGGATTTTAAAGTATATCTTACTAGTATAATATGATTTTAACTATTCTATTTAACAAGTAGTTGTTTCCTCCAATAGCAAATGCATATGTGCTTTATATAAAGGCAAGACTATCAGTAGCAGATACCAGATTCTTTACCACAATGAATGGGATGCCTACTATGGCCTTCCCCTCTCTGTCTTTCTCTCTTGATTCCTTTTTGAGTTATTTTAAAACAGATATATAACATTTCTCTTGACTTTGAAGGAGTTTAAAGAAAAGATAATATTTTATTTACATATAACAAATAGAATATTATTCTGGATATTTTTCTTTAATTTAAGAGCCAGAGAAATTCAGAGAAAAACAAGACCTTTATAGGTTAAATGGGTTTATCAAGTACTATTTCATTAACTAACAAATTCAATATTCATTTGTTAAAGGACCTTTAGAAGATGGTGGGACTTGAGCTAAGAATCCATAGAATGTTCAAAGGACACTAAGCAGGTGCTGACTACAGACATGGGGGTCCATGGGCATCCCCACCAGTGGGTCAGGCAGGCTGTGGTGGAGAGGAGAAAGTCCAAATAATGCAATAAGATCAGAGAGAGAAACTGAAGTCTAGTGATAGAGGGACTCGGAGGAGTGAAATGACAATAATTCTCCCTGTTATATTTGCAGCAAGTAATAATTTGCGTCTTCAGAGAAGCTATTGTTATAATTTTTATTGACTTAAGTGATTAAGCCAGTAAACTCTCTAGTCATAATGAAAAAAAAAAAACAAACCTGTACTTCTCCAGGTGGAAAAAAAAAAAAAAAGACGACTTCTTTTGGTGTAAGCAAACACAGAAATCCAGTTCTTTTCTCATCCATAACTAAGTGATGACTTATTCTCTTCAAACATCATAACATATATTTAATAGTATAATAATAGATTTTCAGGCATCTTAAATATATGAAGAGCCAGTATTTCCAGCTTTTCCATAGAAGACTAACATATATATGTAAGGAGAATCATAAAAAAGAAAAAATAAAAACCACAGGCCCAGACAAATACTTTCTTCCTCTAATTCATAAGGTAACACAAAATTGATGCAACTTTGACCAGGGCTGGGGAGCAATGCAAAAGTGCTGTGCACATGAAATTAACTGAGTTGTATTGCAGAATCAGATGACTGATTTGAACTTTTGTGTTACCCAAACCAGTTTAGCTTGATTATTAAGAATCTTAGGGGAGGAAAATCCAACTAAATAAACACTCAAAGACATTTTAGAACTTCTCAGTATTTACTTTTACCTCAAGTTTCCCCTTTGTACAAATCTAAGTCCATTGAAATAAGTTAATTATTATCTTTAAAAATACATAAGGTTGTGACTTCATTGTAAAAATATACTGCTAATTTGTTTAAGGGAAAAAAAATAAAGAAAAAATCATTTAAGTAAGGAGTTGGCAAGCTTAAAAAATCAAGCTAGATAATATGTATTTTAGGCTTACAATTGTATAGTTTCACTGTTGTGGAGTCAAAGTAGCCATAGACAATACATTTAAAATTTGAGTATTTCTCTGTTCCAATAAAACTTTATTTACAAAAACAGGTAACATCCTGTTTGATATCCCTGATCTAAATGATATTGCCAGCATTAAGGTAATTGCTAAGTCTCTTCCAAATTGAATACTAGCATGAGTTCTCTCAACTCTAAAACTATTGCTCAGAATGGGAATTTGGTACATGAAAATGGGGAGGTAGAAGTTATTGTGTTAAACATTGATATATTATTGATAAACATTACTCTTTTAACTTTTCAAATGTTAATTTCTAATTCTGAAATATTGAAAATATGTAAGTATAAGTAAATAATATGACAGACGCCATTATACCTGTCACAGATTTTACAATGGTGCTTTCATATTTGCTGTAGATAATTTTTTAAAGAAACAAAATATTACAGATACAACTAAATACTTATTTTTCATCATATCCTTCTTCATGCAAAGATGTTAACTTATCCTTTGTAGGAAGTCTGTCTTTTTCTCTCTAGTTGCCTTTAGAATTTTCTTGTTGTCTTTGAAATTCTGCAATTTGAGGATTCATGTCTTTCATCAACTCTGAAATCAATGTATCATATCAATAAATGTCTCTTCAGTTATCTTTTCCCCATTGTCTGGTTTCTCTCCTATAACTCGTACTTCAACATGTTTTGGTTCTTCTATCCTTTATGTTTCCACCTATTTTGTCTGTTTTTTAATCTCTCTATTCTGCATTCATGGTAATTTCCTTAAATCTGCTTTCAATCTTTTCAAATCCCTCTCAAATAGTATAATCTTTATTTACATTAATCAAGTTTTTAATTCAAGGACTTTTTCTTTATTTCTTTTTTTTCTTATTTATTTTTTTATATTTTTTTAGGATTTTTTTTATTTTTACAGACTTCATTTTGATTTATTGTACACATATGGGGTACAAATTTTCATTTCTAAGGTTGTGCATGATGTACATTCATATCATTATTGTTAATCATACATGTACATAGGGTAATGATGTTTCTTTTGAACATCTGCCATATATTTTTAGTGTCATGTTCTTCAAGATTTATTTCTAATTCCTTTTATTTATTTTTCACTTTGGCCATTTTATTCTATAGATTCATTCTCATTGTTTAATTATGTCATATTTGAGAGTACATATTTCTTGTATTTGTTGAGTGTAACCATCCTCATGGCTTGTTAATTTTTTCATGCATGTGTGATCTCATCATAATAGAAGAATTTTCTTGTCTTTGTTTTGCTTTGTTTTTCTATTATTTTTCTATTATTATGCACTTATGGAAGGACTACTCTGGAATAGTTTTGCTTTTGGTTTTGCTGGGTGTTTCAGATATTTCACCAAACAAAGATTAGTTTTATCATTTATTTTTTGGATTAGGAATATCGACATCCATGGATGATATAAATTTGAGCAGGCAAAGAATTTCTGTTCTTCATCAGTGATTTCTTCTTTGCTTCAGAATCTGACAAAGACATGCTTTCCCTTCACTTTCTTTTGTCAGTGGGTAGAATTGTTCTCATCCTCCTATCTCTAAGCAACAGTCCTTCAATTATCTCAACATTGTAGTAGGCATTATACTTTAGCTGCTCCACTGTCTTAGTCTGTTTTGTGCTGCTAAAATGAAAAGCCTTAGAGACTGAACTTTAAACAAACAGAAATTTATTAGCTCACAGTTCTGGAGGCTGGAAAGTCAAAAGTTACCAGCATCTTCCTGTAGCATCTACATATGATAGTGAAAGGGCAAGAGTACAAAAGAAAGCAAACTCCCTCCATCTGTCCCTTGTAGCAGCATCAGTCCTATCCATGAGAGAGAAACTTTCATGGCCCTATTACCTCACAAAGGTTCCACCTCCTAACACTACCACAATAGCAGATAAATTGCAACAGAAGTTTGGGAGATGACAAATGCTCAAACATAATATTCACCTTTCCAGAGCCCAAAGCCACATCTTCAGTGTGCATATAAGCATTAAAACACTTTTAGGTATGCATTAAAACTTAAATCTTGGGCAGTCTTCCTCTTAGTTCTGAAGCACTAAGTCCTCAATTCACTACTCTGATTTTAAGTACCTGTTTTCTGTAATTCTTGTGCTTTTGAACTCAGTTACACAATCAAACATTGTTTTATTGTATTTAGCTAGCATTTCCATATCTTCATAACTAAACAACAAAGTTCTGAGTTATCTTTGTCATGTTGCTGAAACAACTCTTTAAGTTACGGTGGAATCATTCCAAGGATCCATATATCTATGATTTATTTTTTAAAATTACAAAGCTATTTGGAGATCTTTTTTTCGACATCCCAAAAGATGCTTTTATTCTTGAATTGAAATTATATGCTCTCTAATAGCATTTATCCATTTGGGTTGAATCTTAACAAAACACTGTTTGGTAACTATTTAATCGTAGAAATCTCACTTGAAAAAGTCTTTTTTCTTTTGTTAGTAAAAGGATTTGCATTTTTCATGACTTTATAAAAGGCAATGACATAGAATCACATCAACTGACAAATATATCCAGTGGTTTACATGACAATTAAATTTGCAAAATATGAATGACAGAAAAATTTTAGAGATCCTTTCTATTGGAAAGAGTTTACCCCTACTTGTTAGTTCATGTAATTTAAGCTCTACTTCAACAAAAAGTCCTTTAGGTTCCAATATAAATAGGATGAAAACTCTGTTGATGGGCCAATAGAAAAACAGGAGGCGCCCATCCTAGAAAATCAACAAGCATTTCAGACATAGTGACACTATTCAGTTGGCTACTTTGGGATTATCCTTATGTATATGAGGATGGAGAATCTTTTAGAACTTAGAGCATACTTCCAAGTGTATTAGGATAAAGTCTCAGGCCATCTTGTATTTTTGGCATTGGATGGCTTAAATTTGTAAATTAATGCTGAAAATCTGAAATTATAGTATAATTGTATTATGGTACTGGTGAGAAATCTTTGAATAATAATGTATCTGAAACAATGTTCATTGATGAAAATATTTGCAAAATGAAAGTCAACTCTAGTAGATCAATAACAAGCAAAGATGTTCCCCTTAATATTTTACAAATGGCTGTACAACTCAGTTTATTATGTACATGATTTAAATATCATACACTTTACATGGTAAGAGACTATTTATTAGTTTAACAAATATTTATTATTGAGTGCCTACTATGTTCCAGGCATTTCTTCAGTTACATAAGAGTTAGAAGCAAAATGTATGTTAGCACAACCTCAAGAACAAATTTTGCCGTGGCAAAGGGCTTTGCAAAGCCTCACTGAGAGAAAGTGGTTGACATCATCAGGAATTCATGTCGATCTGGCTACAGAAGATTGTCAAGAGGTTATGCATGATGTTTTCTGAAGAGTTAGAACCTTCCAGAGTGGAAGCAGTGTTGTGTTCCTTCTAGATCCAGCAGTTTAGTTTACTTGAAGTCTAGAAATGTTCTTTTTCTTTAAAGAAATTGAGACAGCATTGAACTAAGCTATTTGAACTCACTTCTCACTCAGTCACAGGGGTTCTTTTTGGTGGAACTGTCCCCTCCCTTTCCCTCTTTTCTTTCTCTAGGATCAGTGGAGACTTGGCCAGACATAGTGAGTTGTTAAAATCCAGAGAATAATCCTATTCAGAGAAGGCAAAGTCTATCAGCAGTCCTAGAAATTAAGGAGAAACCACGTCAACCCAAATCTGATAAAGGCAGGATACATTATTTGTTTTGGTGATACTAAGAACTAAACTCAGAGATACTGTACCACTGACCTGCATCCCCAGCATCTCTTAATTTTTATTTTTGAGGCAGGGTCTTACTAAGTCCCTGAGGCTGGCCTCAAATTTTCAGTCCTTCTATCTCAGCTTCCTGAGTTTCTGGCAGTACATGCATATGCCACTGTGCCTGGCTAGGATATCACTTGAAAAATTCTTGAGTTTGGATTCTTTTTTCCCTGAGTGTGTAATATATAGTGTTAATAGTGCCATCTAACTCTTTTTAAAAACTAATATATTTTACAAATATCTCACTTTTTCTTTTTATTGGTTCTTTTAGTTATACATAACAGGACTCATTTTAACATAATTATCTTGATACATAACTGAATGCTTCTTTTTAAAAATCAATATACCAAAACAAAGGTATCACACTTTGTGGTCAAAGATGTTTTTAGAAGTATATTTGGAAACTATTTTTTTACATGGTGAGAAAATGAATGGCATTACACATTCACATACTGCATCCATACCCACACTGCCAGGAATTCAAGTATTAAATGTGACTTGGAAACAGATTTTATATACTTTAGCTCTGATTTTGCTAATTCCACCCCAAATAAGGATCAACAGTGCAGCTAAATTACTCCTTAGGTATATATTAAGGTGCTTTCTTCCAGGGTCTGGACCACATACCATAATCTTCTGAAATTGTAAGCACATGTAAAAATTGCAGGCCAGAAGCCAGCTCATGTCTTTAATATCCCCTCTCATTCTCCTACAAAAATAGGTGTTTTAGAAAGTGCTTCTGACTTCATTTGTGTTCACATAGTTGAGACTAGCCAGGCAGCATGTGCTGAAATGTGCCTAAATAAATATTGTCACAAGTCTCTTCCCAGAGAGT
>JAJEJO010053958.1:0-35728 GCA_020662805.1 Glaucomys volans
TCTTTCTTGGTTTTTATTTTTTGTTGAGGTAACATTTCAATGTGATGGCACACATAGATCTCAATCACACAGCTTGGACTAAGTAAAATACAACCATGCTAAAGTCGAGATGACTGTAAGACCCCCAGGCCGGGGCATTCTGAGGATGGTCAGCAGTATGTACTGAAGGACAGAGACCCAGCTGTGGAGTGGGCAGATATGGAGGCCCCAGGCATGAGGAGATGGCTAAGGGAGGTGGACATCTGGAACCTGAGTGTTTTCTTCTACCTTTGGCTGTTTTCTGCTTGAGTGTGTGTGTGTGTGGGGGGGGGCCTGGGCTATCTTTTTGCTGTCTAAGATGTGGTGTGTTCAAAAGTGCACGGGCCAGTGGGAGGGACACACAGCAAGGCCGCCACAGTCCGTAGGGGTCGTTCTTTGATCTACTTGACTGAATACACTCACAAAAGCAGGATCCTTCCTCCACCTGCAGCCAGTCAGTTCATTACTTCCTGAGTGAGCGATGTGGCTCCTATCCCCAGTGATTGTGCTCACATGAGGAAAGAATCCTGAGATAAACAAAAATGACTCACAGCCTAATATGAAAGCTGAAAATCGCAGTAACCAGGCTGTGACTTCGCTCCCTGAAACAGTGGTCATTTGCTAATTAAGCCACGAGGCAAATAAATGCTCTCCATTGGAGCTTAGCCCTCATTTCTCCCCAAAGTAAGCTGCATTTACTTAAATACATCAGAAAAACTCTCTCGGCCAGAGGAATTGTGGTGATGTGATGGGAAGGAAGAGCCTCGTCTGCAAGTCTAGAAATCTATGGCTCCTTTTCTAGATATCTCTGCTCAGTGACCCAGGGCACATCGCTTGGTCTCTCTGAGCCTCAGCTCCTTCCTACAACCTGCAGAAAACGTTAAGTCTGAATCCTGTATTCATTCTACTTCTCAGTAAATACTTTTCAAACTCCTGCTGTACTCCAGACACTGATCTGGTAAAAAATCACGGCTCTAACAATTCTTTTCTTGGGCCCTGGGCTACCCCTCTTAATCTGAAAGTGTGCCTGCACCCTTTACGCCATAGGATGGGAAGGACTGAGCTCAGGGGTGTCATAGGAGTCATGTTCTGGTTCAGATGACTGGCGTAACAGGATCAAGCTGGTGAGATGGAGAGGACACTAAGATTAAAGAGTCCTCTATTTGAGCTGGGCACAGTGGTGCACGCCTGTAATCCCAGCCTCCTGGGAGACTGAGGCAGGAGGATCGTGAGTTCAAAGCCAGCCTCAGCAATGACGAGGCACTAAGCAACTCAGTGAGACTCTATCTTTAAGTAAAATACAAAACAGGGCTCAGTGGTTGAATGCTCCTAAAAAAAAGAAAAGAAAATGTGTACCAAAAAAAAGAGTCCTGGATTTGGGTCCTGACTTGGTCAGTTACTAGCTCGTGACCTGGGGTAGTTTCTTATGTGTTCTGAGTCTCGATTTTCTTCTCTGTTCATTGGGGTTGCAGTACTCACCTCCTCAACAGATTGTTTTGAGAACCAAGGAGATGTGAGGGGAAGTGCTTGGTGCTCCTTCCCCACCTCCTGGAGAGCCCAGGTCTTTCTTCACCTGGAACCTTCAAACCCCCAAGCCTTCCCCAGTCAATCAGCAGTTCCCAGAACCTGGAGGAGCACAGTGGCCCACCTCCTTTGATATACACTCTGCACTTTCCTTATTGCATTTCGTCCCATTTCAATTTGATATCAGCTCCTTTTTAATCTCTCTTCCCTTCTCCTCCTCCTCCTCCTTTTCCTTCTTTTTCCTGGTACTAAGGATTGAATCCAGGCTACTCTTCCACTGAGCTACATCCTCAGCCCTTTTTGCTTTTAGAGGCAGGGTCTTGCCTAGTTTTCCAGGCTGCCTTGAACTTGTGATCCTCTTGCCTCAGCCTCCCAAGTTGCTAGGCTCATAGGTGTGTGCTACCAGGCTTGGCTTTACCTCCACTTTCTACAAACTGGGGGTGTGGTTTCTGGCAACATTTCCATTCTTTTATTTATTTATTTATTTATTTATTTATTTATTTATTACAGACTGTAATTTGATTCATTGTACACAAATGGGATACAATTTTTCGTTTCTATGGTTGTGCACAATGTAGATTCATACCATTTGTGTAATCATACATGTACATAGGGTAATGATGTCTGTCTCAGTCCACCATCTTTCCTACCCCCACCCTTTCCTTCTTCTCATTTCCCTCTATGTAATATAAAGTTCCTAATTTCTTCTCTTACCCCTCTACCCTCATTATGTATCAACATCCATTTATCAGAGAAAACATGCAGCCTTTGGTTTTTTGGGCTTGGCTTATTTCACTTAGCATGATGTTCTCCAATTCCATCCATTTATCTGCAAATGCCATAATATTATTCTACTTTATGGCTGAGTGTATACATACCACAGTTTCTTTATCCATTCATCTATTGAAGGGCATCTAGGTTGGTTCCACAATCTGAAAAAGGCACACTTGTACATTGCTGGTGGAGTTTCAAATTAGTGCAGCCACTCTGGAAAGCACTATGGAGATTTCTCAGAAAACTTGCAATAGACCCACCATTTGACCCAGCCATCTCACTCCTCTGTTTATACCCAAAGGATTTAAAATCAGCATACTACAGTAATGTCACCACATCAATGTTTATAACATTTCCATTCTTGCAATACACTATGAGTAACCAGGGAGGTAGTTTTTGTGAAATATTATTGGTAATGCCTCCAAAATAGTATAAAATTATAGACCATGACAACTGAAAGGAACTAAAAATTCTGTCACAAGGTCCAGGTGCCATGTGTACAAGGAAGACTCTGAAGTTGGAGTGGGTGATGGACCAGCTCCAGGCACCAGGTGAGTTACTGGCAGATTGGCAGGTAGGTCTCTGGATCTTGCTCTTGGGCCCCTGAACTTCCAAATCTTTCCAATCTGAAGTCATCTTAGCTGCTTGTACCTCAAGGGATCTGAAAATAATTTGCTTAATCCTAGGGGGTTTCTTGCTCCTTGGTAGTGAAGGACATTCACTAATTTAGACCATGTTAGTGAACTTCTCCAAGAATTCAGTGAGATAAACTCTGGTTCCCTGAGGGAGAGTAGAAACCACAAAGAAGTCAGAAGTAAGTACAACTCAAATTAGGGTTTAGACAGAATGTGAGTCATTGGCAAGGGATGGAAAGACTTCAGAAGCTTGGGGGGAGTATGAGGACTGTGAGGCAGAGGGGGTGCCACGTGCCACTCTGGGCTTTAAGGTTAATTGGATCATGAGGAGCAGCACAGGGACAGCTCTGGTGGCAGTGGAGGTGATTGTTGGAGGCAGCACGTGCACATCTCTCTCCCCCACTTCTTTTCTTGCTTCCCCAAACTCATCTGGAGCATTTTCCATACACCAGGTTCTGTGCTAGATCCTTCACCTTGACCGCCAAAGAGATGGTGCTTTTTTCTCCTTAGTCTCCTTTCAAAGACTCATCTGGGAAAAAGGTTCACTCATACATTGCTGGGGGGAATGCAAATTGGTGCAACCACTCTGGAAGGCAGAATGGAGATTCCTTAGAAAACTTGGAATGGAACCACCATTTGATCCAGCTCTCCCACTCCTCGCCTATACCCAAAGGATTTTAAATCAGCATACTACAGTGATGCAGCCCCATCAATGTTTATAGCAGCTCAATTCACAATAGCTAAATTGTGGAACCAACTTAGATGTCCTTTGATAGATGAATGGATAAAGAAACTGTGGTATATACACAATGGAATATTACTCAGCCGTAAAGAAGAATGAAATTATGGCATTTACTGGTAAATGAATGGAGCTGGAGAATATCATGTGAAGTGAGATGAACCAATCCCCAAAACCAAAGGCCAAATGTTTTCTCTGATAAGTGGATGCTCATATGTAAAGGTGGAGGGCAGCGGTTAAGGGAAGACTGGAGGAACTTTGGATTGGACAGAGGGGAATGAGGGGAGGGGAGGGGACAGGGTATGGGAAAAATGGTGGAATGAGTTGGACATCATTACCCTATGTATGTGTATGATTGCACAAATGGTATAACTGTACATTGTGTACAACCAGAGAAATGAAAAGTTGTGCTCCATTTGTGTACAATGAATTGAAATGCATTCTGCTATCATGTATAACTAAATAGAACAAATTAAAAAAATCTTTTATGAAACATTGTACTGAAGGTCTCATGCAGTGCAATAAAGCAAGAAGAAAAAAAAACTCATCTGTCCTTTTTACTCATGTCCCCACCTTTGTCCTTTCCTCTCCTTCATTCCTCTGTCTCCCCTTCTCTCATGTCTTTTGCTTGTAACCCAGAAATCAGCTGGGGTCCCCAGGCCTTGGATCTAGATAATGTTGCCTTGAACTCCCCTTCTCATGCCTTGTGGAATTCCGAGATCTCCACATTTCCAAAATCTCTCTTTGGAAGTGAAGGGGACTTTTATTTCCATGGTCACCTCTGACTCTCAATTCTGAACTTCTCTTGAATTCTTTGGGGTGATAGGTAATTTCACTCCCATTCCCAAGAGTCCCTAGACAGTGGAACCTGACATGAAATAGTTTCGTATTTGATTTCCACAAAACCAAAGTGAAACAATATTGCAGTAGATCAAATAATGTCCCCCAAGAATTCATGTCTATCTGAAACATTGGAATATGATCTTACTTGAAATTGGGGTCTTTGCACATGTGATTAGTCAAGTTAAGATGAGCTCCTACTAGAGTGGGGGGACAAGTGGTGTCTTTACAAGAAGAGAGGGGACACACATGAATGCACAAGAGGAAGAGGGCCATGAGACCATGCAGGCAGAGTTGGGCTGATGGAGCTACAAGCCAAGGAGCCCCAGGTGTTTCCCCAGGTGGGACCCACACACCAAAAGCTAGGACGAGACAAGGAAGGATGGAACCTTCTTCATGGAACCTTCAGAGGAAGTATGACCCTGCTAGAAGTTCTAGAAGACCATCCTGGACTTTTCTTCTTTAAAATCTTTGTTCTATTGGTTTGGTTTTTTCCCACCTTTGAATGAAAGTCTCTCAGATTCTACTTCCTCCTCTATCTCCTCTGTTCTTCCTCTCCTTCCTCTCTGTCTATTCATGCAGTACTTTTAAAAGCTTTGCCATATTTATTATTCTATTTTTAAATGCATGCACATTTATAAGACTTATGGAACAATATTTTGCTTTCCAATTTTTATAAGAAATAAGGAAAATCAAGCCCAGAGGTAAATTAAATTGTCCAGGATTATCTGCATTTGAGTGTCAGAGCCCGCCCTCCCAGGCCAGTTCCCTTCCTGCAAACTCCATGGCATTCTTAAAATGGAGCTGCAGACTTTGCCTGGAAAAAACCCATTTAATTTAGTCTAGCCATCTTCTTGTTTGATCGACAGCTCCAGAAATTTAAGTTTTATTCCATTTAAAACTAGGCTGTGCTTTAAGAATAGATTTCTAGCTTAATTTAAAATTAAGGCTATCAATTGGTTTAAAGAACTGTATTTTGTTTCTGGCTTCAGAGAAATAGTCTTACTAGGTTACATGAATATTTTGAAACTCAGTCCTTACTTTTTTTTTAATTCAATAAAAGTTTGCACAAACAATGCATCCCATAGGAGAAGCTTACGCCAGATCCCAGATGTTTAACACGTCTGCTTGAGATATTGGAGCAAGTTCATGGCCTCTGGTGCTTATTAAACCAAAAACTGTAAGCCCATAGAAACAATGTTAATAAGGAGGAGTGCTGCAAGGTCAAGCTGAATTCTGGGCAATTGTAACACTTCAAAGAATTTTTGAAGACAGATTGTGTGTGATTTTTTTTTTAATAATCCAGAGGGTTCAATGAGAGGGAGCATGAACTCTTTAGTTTTGATTCAATTCCACTTCAATTTAATTGATCTGCACAGAAATATTCAAAATGTTTCTTTTTCAGTTCTGAAATCATCTTTCTAAATTGTAATCACTCGCCTAGATCTACCATTCAATGAACCAACTGGGTCTCATGCAGTGCAATGAGTTCGGGGTTCAGAATGCCATAATAACAGTGAAGGACTCCTGGGGGTTGACTGTGTCAATCATTCTGTGGTTTTCTTGGTGTGTATCACTTAACCCGCACACCTGTCTCCTTCACTTCTGCCACCTTTGTCCTGGACACCTTCCTTCTTTGCTTTAAGTATAATCAGTCATAATCAGTCAGTTGGCTGGTCTCTCTGCTTCTACTTCTGCCCCTTGCAGTTTATCCTCAATCCAACAGCTGGAGTAATCTGTAAATGTCAGAACAGTTCATGTCATTCTTCCATTCTAAACTCTCTAATAACTTTGAGTAAAAGCTTTTTAAAAATTTTTTTAAAATTTAACTTTATTATTATTATTTTTTGGTGCTACGGATCAAACCCAGAGCCTCCCACATGCTATGCAAGCCCTCTACCACTGAAGCTAAGCTCCCAGACTGCAAAAGTCTTCATAATGGCCCTTGCTGTCCTTTTAGCCAGATCCTAACACATGCTCCTCTGCTCTGACTTTCCTTCCTTCTCCCTCTCTTTCTCCTGGTCCAGTTCCTCTGGCCCTCTCTGGACCTGTTCTCAAACATGCCAGGCAAGTTTCTTCTGTTTGTTTCACTGGCCAGGCAAAGGTTAAAGCATCCATGTTACGTCTATGAAGGTGGCACAGTCGGAGGCAATTTGTTTTAAACAATTAACAAATTGATCTATTGGTCAGAGTAAAAATAAATCCAGGAGCCTTAGCTTCTGGAGCATTGGCCACTTGTGAACCCAGACACCGGAGACACCTTGACCCCCCGTTTAGACCAATCAGAGGAACAATGACCAAAAAGAGAGTGGAGAGGTACTGGACAAAAAATTCTACTTACCTGATAGATTGCTTATAGTAGTTCTGTTTGTGACACCAAAATCATCGTTCAGCCCACGACTGACATAACCTGCCAGTGTAAATCTTCAAATACGCCCTCCACTGCTGAGAAGTGGTCTTCTTATATAATTCACATTTAATAGTGAGTTAGAGTGTACAAAGTGCTTCTGTGCTTTCTTCTCACATTCACCAAAAGTTTGTTCAGCATCTACAAACACCATCCCAGGCGTGTTGGGATATGTCAGGAACGCAAAGGTAAACATGGCCCTGTCCTGCCCCATTTTCCTAATTTGATCATCAGAATGACCCTGAAAAGTTGCTAGGCAACAATTATTGTTTTCCCCATTTTAGAGGAAAGAGAATGAGGCTAAAGAAAGCCCTTACAAGGGCTGGGGAGATAGCTCAGTTGGTAGAGTGTTTGCCTGGCAAGCATCAAGGTCCTGGGTTCAATCCCCAGCATCACCACCACCACCACCAACAACAACAACAATTAAAAAAAAAAAAAAAAGAAAACCCTTACTTTGTCACACAGGAAATATTAACGCAAAGCTTAACCTCTTGGTCTCTGCTTCTGATTCCCCTCCCTCCCCCATGGTGTTCCATGTCATAAACGAATGCCAAGAGGAGCGCATGGAAAGCAACTGTCAATGTATGCAAATCACAGCCAAATGGAAATACTAAAAGCCCAGTTCCAAAGAATCTTGTAGGAACACAGGATTTTCATACTCGTGTTGAACACTGTGTAAAAATGAAGCATGTATTAACTCAAGACAAAAAGTATAATCATGGGCTTATTACTGGTGTGTCTTATGTGCTAATACTTTGGGAAAAATAGGGGTGTGGGTTTTCTCAAGACTGAATGCAGCAAGGAAATCTAATGCCTTCCGAACCTCTTACACCGCTTCTTTTTTGTTTTATTTATTTATTTATTTATTTTTATTTGCAGGGCAGAGGATCAAACCCAGGGTCTCACACTTGCCTGGCTAAGCGTTCTACCTCTGAGTTACATCCCCAGCTTCTTACACTACCATTTATCTTTATTTCTTAGCGTTATCAACTTCCTTCTCCTTTGTTGTGGATTGAGTTCTATCTAGGAGACATGCCCATAAAAAGTGTCTTGTATCACTAAATGATTTTTCCTCATTTCAATTAAAAATAAATTCTAAGGAAAGATTCTGATCAACCCCTCTTGGGTCAGACGCCTTCTCATGAACCAGTCAGTTCTATTGAGGTGAGTGAAATAATGGGAAAACACAGCATCCGCACAATTTGGTGTGGAGGAAGAATCTCAAAGTCAAACTAAAAATAGATGTCTACTCTGAGCACCTTAAATGCAATTCACAGAATTTTAAAAATTGAACTTTTTACACATGCTATAACAGAGTTGCTTTTTTTTTCCCCCAAGAAATATCAATTCAATTTTTTGGAAATGACATTTGCTGAACTCCATCCCAGCATGGTTCTGTGTTTAAAGGACTCAGCCTGGACTGGGGATGAGGCTCAGCAGTGAAGCATGTGCCTAGCATGTGGGAGGCCCTGGGCTGGATCCCTGGCACCACAAAAGCAAACCAAAACAACAGAGGAGCCAGCCCACTACCAAGAGGTATGAACAGGAAAAAGCCAAGTAGAGCAGTTAAGGAATCCTCACTCCCCTTAGTGGTAGCCAGTCCAGGAAGTGAAGAAGGAAGGCAGAGCTGGGAGGTGGGCCAGAGCAGTGACAGAGAACTCCCACAACAGGGAGATGGTGACTGTGTAGAAGGCTGTGGGTAGTAATGACCGCAGCAAAACCACACAGATTTACAGGGTTGGCCGTGCTCATTTTGGAGAAGCTAGAGGAAGAGTTCAAAAACCCAGAGCTAGAAAACATATTAATCTTCTGCTCTACTTTCATTTGTCTCTTCATGAAAGTAAACAAATCCAGAGAAGAGAAGTAAATCTTTCTGACTCTTTCTGACTCATCAAAGCCTTCGTTATTTCGCTGACACAATCAGGGGAAATATTGACACCAACCTCGAATACGTCAGGAGGCTCTTCTTCAGAGGGAAATTGGAATAAAGATACAAGAAATTGAATGGTCCCTCCCCACCCATCCCCACCCCACAAGGCTGATCATCACAAGGAGCAGGTATAAATATCTAGATAGCCAATGAAGGTGAGACAGGTGATAAAAGGAGAGATACTAGAAAAAGCTATAAAGGAAAGGGCAGTGGGTTTTGAAAGTAGATTTTTTAAAACCCTTTGAAGGAGACCCCCTCTATTAGCTTATTTAGGATGGTCCTGTTTTAGTCAGCTTTTTCACTGCTGTGACAAATAGATCCAACCAGAACAGTTGTAGAGGAGGAAGCGTTTATTTGAGGGCTCACAGTTTCAGAGGTCTCAGTCCATAGAAGGCTGGCTCCATTCCTTGGGGCTCGAGGTGACGCTAAACAGTATGGTGGAGGAAGGTCGCAGAGGGAAGGAGCTCACATCTTGGTGGTCAGGAAGCAGAGAGAGACTCTACTCATCAGATGCAAATATATAGCCAAAACCATACCCCAATTCCCACATCCTTCAGCCACACCCTGCCACTTCAGTTACCACTCAATTAATTCATATCAGGGGATTAAATCACTGATTGGGTTAAGACTCTTACAACCCAGTCATTTCTCCTCTGAACCTTCTTGCATTGTCCCACATGCAAACTTTTTGGGAACACTCACATCCAAACCATAACAGGTCCCATTCTCTGGATTTTCTCCTATACTCTGTGCCTCAGCTAGCCAAGCCTGAGGGTTTTCCTATTTCCTGGATCCTTTCTTCAAATGTCTTTGATCAGTGAAGTGGCTTTCCCAACACTCACTCTCTCCCCTCTATAGTAGCAAAGCAGGTTGACGAACTGATCTTGACTCAAGTGATTAGCCAAAATGTTATCTCATCTTCTGTACCAGTGTTGGTTCAAGAGTGAGTATATGACCCGAAAGAGATAGCAATCCAGGGGCTGCAGTTGTGGCTCAGTGGTAGAGTGCTTGCCTGGCATGTGTGAGGCACTGGGTTTGATCCTTAGCACCACATATGAATAAATAAAATAAAGGTCAAAAAAAAAGAGAGAGAGCAATTCAGGAGAATTCACTTCTGTTCCTGAATTGAAGGAGGAAGGTCTGCTTGCTTTGGCAGCCGTTGTGTAACTGTAAAGGAATTAGATTTAGGATGTCACTTTAATGAGGCAGAACAGAGAAAAGGGAAGGAGAACATTGCATGATGTTTGAATTGCCAATAAAGTCTGATCTATGTTGGAGCTTCCTTTTACATTAACCATATAAGTTATCTATTACATAATAAGACTTTCCAAAACTTAGTGGCTTAAAACAGCACATAACTATTATTTAATTCATGAAACTGCAATATGGGGCAGAGTTTGGTGGGGAAGGCTTGCATCTGTTCCACAAGGTGTCAGTCAGGGCAGCTCAGCTAGAGTCTGGAGGATCCACTCACATAGCTGCACAGTTGGTACCAGCTCCATCAGATTTGAGGGTCATGGGCTTCATTCCTTTTCACATGAGCCTCTCCCTGTGGTTCTCTCTTCAAACTGCTTGGGCTTCCTCAGAGCATGGTGGCTGGATTCCAAGAGCAAGCATCCAAAAAGAACGAAATAGAAACTGCATCTCCTTTTATGCCCTAGCTTTGGGCTCTCATACAGCATCATTTCCACTGTTCTTTGCTGGTTGAGCAGTCACTCTGGTTAGCTGGGATCCAGTTCACAAGACAAAGATTCCAACTTATGTTGAGGGGGTTTCAAAAAATTGTGGACATGGGTCAAACCAACATACCAGCTAAAACACTGCTTTATTCTAATGACCATTTGAATCGGGTTTGCTGTTATTTGTGGCTGAAACCATCCTTATTGACAGCTATTATCATCTCAGCTGCGGGCAGAAGAATGTTCTAAATGAATAGTTCTGAATCTGGTTGAATGTCCTAAATGAATAGCTCTCAATCATTATGCCAACTGTAGCACAGTTGCTGGTAATTTGTTACTAGTAATTTAATACCACGGTTTTGAAATGTATTTACTTTTTCTTTCTTTTAAAATCAGAGCAGAATCAAATCTGTAATAGCATGCCACTCATCTTAATTCTAGTACAATTCTTTTTTAATTTGAAAAACAACTTTATTGAAATAATTCACATATCATGTAATTCACCCATTTAAAGTGTACAATTCTGTTTTTTAAGTATACTCATTGAGTTGTGCTACTGCCACATTAATGAATTTTAGAACATTTTTATCACCCAAGAAAGAAACTCTATAACCATTAGTAGTCATTTCCAATTTTTCTCCCTGCTTCCTCCTGACCCCACCCTAGGAAATTGCTCATCTACTTTCTGTCCCTCTGTATTTGACTGTGTTTGGGACTTTCCCCCAATTATCTAACCATAATTAAATATATTTTGATTAACATCTCCCCATGCCCACCTCCCCCCAGTCTCTCAAGTCCCTGGTAACCACCGTTTTATTCTATTCCTTTATGAGATCAGCTTTTTAACTCATGACATTATGAAGCATTGTCTTTTTGTACCTGGCTTATTTCACTTAATGTAATGTTTTCCTATTGCAAATGACCAGGTTTTATTCTTTAAGATGGCTGAACGGTATTCCATTGTGTAGCTATAACACATTTTCTTTATTCATTAATCCACAGAAGGATATTTAGGTTGATTCTACATCTTGGCTATTATGAATCGTGCTGTAATAAACATGGACTGTAGATATCCCTGGATACACTTATTTCATTTCCTCTGGATAAATACCAGTAGCAGGGTTGCTGGATCATATGGTAGTTCTATTTTTTATATGTTGAGGAGCCTCCACACTGGTTTTCACATTGGTTGCACTAATTTGCATCCACAGCACAATTCTACTAGAATTCTCTGAGTGGAGGATAAAGGGCTGGGACCAGAGCAAGGACGTCTGAAATGGTACTAGGAACTTGACTGGGGCTGAGAACTATTGGCCTGGATACTTTCTTTGGTAAGATAGATGGAAGGAGACTTAGAGTTCCTTCGATCAGGCTCAAATTCTTTTCCTTCTCCACATGTGCTCCAGTTAAGGTAGTAAGGTTGATGATTTGCCATCAGACACTTAATATTTGCTTCCTAGCTCTGATCATCTTTCTGTTTCTGGACACAAGGGAAGCTTTTGCCCCCAAAAGAACTCTCTCAAACAACGAGTCATTTGTAACTGTGCACAGTGTCTTTGACACTTTGCTAAGCATTGCAGATGTAAGGACAATAGGAATGGTTCTCTGGGAACCAAGAAAACAAGCAAAAGGTAATTAAACAGCAATAAGAAGCTACTTAAAATGAAGTGCTAAAACAGGTGCTGCAGCCCGGTAAAGGAAGGAGAGCAGAGAAGAGCTGAGCAGTTCCTGAATTTCAGGGTGCTTCCCCATCTAGAAGGGGCAGCAGCAGGTTCCTCAAGGACCAGCCAGAATAAACGTCTGACCCAGGGGTGCCCAACCACAGAGCAGGCAGCAACCTATGCCCTGAGGGTCACCTGGCTGGGAAATAGGGCCTAAGTCAACAGGATTCCTCTCCCAGGAAGGGAGTTTTGTTCTTAGGTGGCTCTGAGCTCAAGGTCTAGGAGCTTTGAGGGATCAGAGACTTAGAGAAGCTTGTTGGGATGTGCAGGTTCACAAAGAGAAGCAGTCTCCATGAGATGGGGGTGAGAGGGATTCGGCTGCTTCTGGGCTTGTCCTTTCTGTGGCTCACTTGTTCAGATTCTTGAATATGTTCCATTGTTTCTTTGCCCAACTTTGGGGCAGAACTAGAATACTACTCTGTCTTCTCCTTGAGCTAATTTGAGTGGGTCTCTGCTCCTTGTGACCACCAGAATTTTGTATAGAGCAGGTCAAGAATCCACAGGGAGATGGTGATTCCAGTGGGCTTTGAGCGATGGACCGGGTTTATGTACCACTCCAATCTGGGCTTCCAGCTTACTAAACGTGGCTGTGGTTTGGTGATGGGTTTGAGCTTTAGAGTCACAAACAGCCTTGAATTCAAATGTTGCTTCTTGATCGCTCCTTTGTAATCTTGGAAAAGTTACTTATCCATAAAGTCTAGATAATAATACCTACTAATTCTTGCAGGTGATTATGAGAATTAAAAGAAATGTGTGTGTGTGTGTGTGTGTGGTGTGTGTGTATCTGTGTGTGTGTGTCTGTGTGTGTGTATATATGAACTATCAGCACTGTTTGGCACATAGTAGGTCTATGGGGAATAGCAGCAGTTATCATTTTGAAGCCTGCTAATGTACACATTTGGTCGGGAGAAGGGAAATAATTTTCAACTCTGTTGCCAATAATGTGGAAGCATTTTATATTTCCCAGCCCTCCAAGAACTGGGTTGGGCGTGTGTACATGTGTGTTTGTTTGGCAAGGGTGTTGTTTGGCTTCTCTAGCCCCCTTTGCTATCAAAGTTGTATTCACTATGTTCTCAGAAGAGTTCTTGTTATTAATCAAGCAGTCAGTATGAGATGAACAGGGGCGATGAGTTGGTCAGGCTGCCAAGCAAGTTCATGTTTTGCAGAAAACGCCAAATTGTTTCCTAAGGGGATGTCTTTCAGGAATGGAAGGGTATGCTTCACTGGCCCTCAAAGACCCTGTCTTGTCCCTAAAGTGCTCTCACCTCGCAGGGCGATATGATAGCTCTTTAAAAGTCACTTTGTAGAGCTGCTGCCCAGTTGTGCTGGAAACATATTTGTGTTGTTTATTCCTTTGGGTAAATGTATCCACATCAAGAAGGAAATGGATCACAGACCTCCCACAGTTCCTCAAAAAGTGTCCCAATACCGCCAGTCCCTTCCTAAGCTGGATGGGCGGAGGAAGAAGGAATGTTTGAAAAACGGGGTTAGAAAGCATTTTGGGAACCCCTCCCCCAGGCTTCTGACGCATACAGAGACCAATGTGGACTTGAAATGTGTTGAAACCAACACATTAAAAGTGCTAGTATCTTGGGGCTGGGGATGTAGCTCAGTGGGTAGAGTGCTTGCCTCGCATGCACAAGGCCCTGGGTTCAATCCCCACCACCACCAAAAAAAAAAATAATAATAATAAAAATAAAGGGCTAGCATCTTAAACAACACATCTTTGGTTCATCCGTCAACCACGTTTATTCATGAATTCTCCTTATGGATTTAGAACAGACAAAGTATGAGGAAGAAAGCCTTGGCATTCAAAGCTGCCTGGGGATTTTGCTGGGCGTATGAGTTTTCCTAAAATTCTGCTGAAAGCAAAAATTACAAATGATAGGTTTCAAATTTTATTTTAGATAATGATTTTTAGAGGCTTTATAATCATTCATGTTCAGAAGTAGCCTTCTGAAGAGTTTTAAAATCTTCCCTCTGCAGTGACAGATATTTAGATTTTTATATCTAATACAAAAGGCAGAAAATTATCAAGTAAATTTTACTGAGGGTGAGAAGCTTAATCTCCTAACTTACCTATGGTCTAATTGGTCCCCAGCTGGGAGTCCTGGGCACACTGGTCTGGGACTTTGGGGGGACAGTGGGAGTAGAAGCACCTCTATCACCCCATCTCAGAATATCTTGGTTGGAAGATGTCAGGGAACTTCTGCTGTGCAACAGATGATGCCCAAATGTCATGGCATGAAAGAGCAATCATCTATTATTTTACTACATAATAAGCTGGTCTAGGCTGGGTTTATCTTGTAGGATTCAGATCCACAGGTTTCTCACTCTTCTTGGACCAGCTGGATGACCCAGGCAAATCTCCTATCATTGACAGAAGCACAAAAGGGAAAGAAAGAAGAAATGCACAAAGTTTCTTAAGGGTCAAATTCAGAACTTGAATGCTGCATATAGGAAAGATGTTTGGGGAATGTAGTTCCAGTTTAAGCAGGTGTACTTAGAGTCCAGAAGAATGGACTTCGGGCTGAGTCATTTCTCCTGTTCCATACAGAGTTCCCAGGACCTGGGGACTCAGAACCTCCTCTGCTCTGCTCAGTGAGTCGGAGGCTTTGTACTAGAGTTCTGAGACAGTTTGGTGTTGTTCCTCCATGTGTTCCTCGCCCCCTTCAGACCAGCTGCTCAGGCCTGGATGAGTTGATCTAGGAGGCTTTTTCCTGGATGCTTCCCTCCTTCGCAGCCTTTCTTTCATCTCATTGCCTCTCATTCTTGGTGCTGAATTTTTTTTTATTAGACCTCCCGTGAAACTGTCGATCATTTGATACTATGAAGTTTCATTGATTAGTGAGGTTTCCAAGAGGGGGATGGCAGTGTTTGAGAGCAGGGTTTTGTGGGAGGGCACTGAGAAAAAGTGATTAAGTCCTTTGGTAGAGCATCTGTGACCATCCATTTTCCCATTGTTACCTTAGTTTAATAGGAACCAGGAACCCAGAAAAGAAGATGATGGGGGAAGAAAAGAAAGAAGAAACTTATCCCATTACAAATAGTTCTACGTGACCTGTAGGTTGGTGTGCCACGTCCTTAATAAGATATTCAAGACCCTTCAGAGCCTGCCTTCCCACTCCTGTCTTCTCCTACTCCCCCATGTATACTTGACTTTGAGTAACACTGGGTCTCCTGGGGCCCTCAGGCAAATTCAGAAAACCTGAGAAGGGTGGGTGAAGATGATGTGATGGTGACTCCATGCTCATTTTCAAGGGACGATGTCAGCATTACGGCATCTGAGAGAGAATAAAGAACACTGTCCATAAACACTTTTATTCATTCAGGACAAACTTAGAATTTCTGTGACCTTAAAATCTTCTTTGTTAAATTTCCACGTTCCATGTTTCCTCTCCAAGAGACAAAATTTTCTGTACGCTTTATGTTGTCCACATGTCATCATTCATTACAATTTTAATCAGAGTGAGAAGCTAGCTACTTGGGGGGAAAACGCCACATATGAGTGGTTTTAACAAGTTTATTCTCCACACATGTCACAACCCAATCAAGGTTAGTCAGTCAAGAACACAGACTTCTCCCATCCTGTCACATCATCAGCTTTAACAATGGTTGGCATGGTTCAGTTACATCCCAAGGTTGTCAAGAAATGGGAAGAGGGAGAGAGTGGAGTGAGGTTCACATGTTCTTAATTATCTGGATCCAGAAGTGAAACTCTGCTGAAATCCCACTGGTAGTACTGGTCATGTGGCCTTACCTAGATGCAAGGAAAATGGGCAAAGCACTTTAGTTTTGTGCCCAGGAAGAGAAGTTGACATTTGATGAGCAACTATGACACAGCTAGAACATTACTTTCTCTCTGAAGCAAAGATCTAAGACTGTTCCTTTTCCACTCTAAGCACTGAAAAAGGTTTGCTAAACAGGTGAATGAATGAATAAATGAATAACTGTGTGTAGGTAATTACTGTTATGTTTTTCTAAGGCAGAAAATGGGAAGAAGCAGATATTTGTCACCCTATTAAATTCATATGAACATTTCTATTTGTGAAATTATTTCACAAGCATTCTAAGAATTCCTATTTCCTTGAAGATATGTTTTAATTATATTCCCTTGAAGATATGCAAACATTTGAAGTCTTCCATGTGTCAGATGCTATGCTTTATGCTCAGGAAACAGTGGTGCAAATCACAATTCCTGCCCATTGATAACTCATCTAGAATGAGCTAAGAGAGAGGAGGGAAAAGAAATCAATATTTCCAATTATTATGTGGGTACCATGATAGCAATACGACTGGATTGTGGCATGATGCAGAAAAAGGGCACCTGATTCAGTCAGGGAAGGGCATTGTGGAGTTTCATGTCCCAGAAGAGGTGACTCTTCAGCTAAATGAACATGAGTTTGCCAATTGATCCCCATAGGAGAGAGGTAGAGGTAACTGTTTGTGCAAATTTGATAATTTAGAAACAACAATTAGTTCAGGAGTTAAAAAATGGGAGTTGAGGTGAGAGAAATAGGCCTGGGTCGAGTCATGAAGCACTTACCAACTGCAATAAATGAAGAAAGAATGAATACAGATTAGGAAATAGGTATTACACAATTTGTCTCTATTGAATGAAAGAAACAATACACAGTAACATCTAAACAAAAGCTGTTATCCACATCACCCAAAATCTATTTTTGCTCCCCAGGAACTACCTTAAATAATATATGATTGGTAACATTAGAAAACAAAAGCCTGCTCAATGTTGCAATGACAATCAGTTAATGGGGAAAATGTTAAACACAAGGACACAAAGAAAGGTTCAATATCCTCCATTCATCTCAATGTAGCCTTGCCTCTGAGAGTGGAACAGGAAAGAGGCCCATTTCAAGGAAAACAAAGGAAGTGATTTCATGGTTTTGCAATAGCTGTATCTGTCAACAGAATGGATTCCTCTAAGAAAGCTGTTTTTGATGGACTCTGGAAACAAAAAACAAAAAACTAGGAACATTTCCAGGAGCTCCTGCTCTTGGAACTTCTGCATCAGTGAAGAGGTTGTTAAAGTTGTTCAGTTAAAGAAATAAGTACTCAGCCAAGTTCAATCAGCAGTTACTGAGCATCCGTGCACACATTTACTCTTCATTCATTCAGCACATTTTATTGACACTTTTGGGCCCTGCATTATGTCAGGTGCTGCAGAGGAGTAAAATACAGGTAGATATGGTCTTTTCTTTGAGAAGCTTCAACTAACACATGAATCTAGAAGTTTCTGACTAAGGATGTGTTCTGCTTAAGGGTTGAATATCAGAGAGAGAGAGAGAGAGAGAGAGGATACACACAGTAGGCTCTCAGGAGCCTTGGTGTCTGCAGTTCAGATTCAAATTTTGGCCCCATACTTGGGCAACCACTAATTGGTTGTTTGACGGACCTTTTTTTTTAAAGAGCTGTAAAATGAGGATAATACCAGCTACATCATAATTGCCAAGTTTAAATGAGGTGACTCATGTGAAAGCTTTCTGTAAACAATACAGAACTTCGCAAACATTGGTGGTCAATTATTTGCAGGTGAAAGTACTAGGACTTTCAAGCAGTGTTTATCAAAGTGTTTTTGTTGAAACACTATTGCCCAGGGATGGTAATAGCCATTTCTCAAGAAGAGAGTTCTGTGGTCAAATTAGAAAAATGTAGAATTAAGCAAAGTAAAACACAGTTCTTTGACCTGTAAGAGGCTAATGTGCATTGTGAATCTCAAGGAAAGAGACATATCTACCTTACCCCTTTTACAGCATCTCGAGGGTCTTGAGATTGATAGAACACACTGTGGGAAAAATAATTATTAACTTTCACTTCAATAATCAACGAATCTCTCAAAAGTGGACCCATTCATCATCAGATAATTTAGAAATTTATTCAACAATTGCCCACGCACAGTGCTGAGATGTCCACCATGGAGGTATGCAAGAACCAGAGCAGCCAACCCCTTGCCAGGGTTAGAGGGATTCCAGCCCCATAACGAGAGGTGCGAGGTGCGGTAGTGGATAAATTGAACATTTCTGTCAAGACACCCAGGTGGCAAGGCAGTAGCAGGTATGAAGTAACAAAAGTGAAGGGGCGCGGGCTGCCTCTCGAACTTTATAGATTTTTTTGTAAAAATACCGTCAAGTGACAGCACAAGACAACCTCTATACATCTTAAAGAAGAGTGCGGAAATACCACTGGCAAGAAAAAAGACTGCTCCTTCCTCCCGCGACAAGTTCACCAGGCCAATGCTTTTCCCTCCATCCCCTTTCTGGCTGCTTCCTTTCTGATTCTTCTACCCCACGCTCTACCTCACTCGGTTTTAAGATCTTTCAGAGGGGACAAATGAAAGCCACCAGGAAAGCGGCAGAGTTCGGGACGCCAGAGCAGCACAGCTCAGGTAGGCTGTCGAGCCGCCCCATCCCCCCGGCTCCCCCAGCGCACCTCCGAGGGGCGGGACGGACCTGGAAGGGGCGTGGCGACCCAGGGAGGGCGGGGCGACCCTGAGGCAGGGGGCGGACCTGGAGAGGGGGCGTGGCGACTCGGGAGAGCGGGGAAAGCCGAGGGGAGCCTGGCGGCCCTGAGGGGCGAGGCGGGGCGGGTCTGCTCGGGGACTGGGGACTCTGGGGCAGGGGCGCGGCGGCCCTGAGGGGCGAGGCGGGGCGGGTCTGCTGGGGGTCTGGGGACGGGGGGGGGGGCGCGGCGGCCCTGAGGGGCGGGGCTCCGGGGCGCGGCCCCGAGAGGTGCTCCTGGTCGCTGTTCCCGCGAGTGGCGAGGGCAGAGCGCCGGGAGCAGGTAAGCGGCGGGTGGCTGGTGAGGGGCCGCGGAGCGCGGGGCCCTGGCGGGAGGAGGCGCTGTCAGGTGCGCCGTGCGGACCGGCCGCGCGGCCTCCACCGCCGGGCTCCGGGCTCGCGGGGCCGCCGTTTGGGACGGCTCTGCCTCCGCCTTGGCTGCTTCCTCTCGACGCCTGCCTCGCCGAGGCCTGAGGGACGGCTGCGGCGAGAGGGGGCTGGGCGCGGCCGAACCCGCGGGGCCGGCGGGGGGCGCCCGGGACCTCCGGGACCCCCGACCCGAGCCGCGACCCCAGCCCCAGGGGACTGCCGCGCTCGCGCCGCGCCGGGCGCCCGGCGGGCTCCCTCCCGTCGGGGCTGGGAACTTCGTGAAGCGGCGAAAGTGTCAGAATGTCACCTTCCGGTGGGTTTGCAAGCCACAGCCCACCCAGCCAGGACTCGGTGCGACTTCTGCCGCTTCCACCGCTTGCTTTTTCCCTGCTGTGGTTTTCTTTAAACACAGGAAGGAAGAATGGTGGCATTGTGGGGTGTATCGCACCCTGATAACATCTGGGTTTGGGCAAGCTGGTTGCCAAGCCAAACACTGATTCCTATGAGTATGGTTCCTTTGAGTTTAAAATAAAGCACGTGAAAGGATTGCTTTTGTAATTAAACATTATTCCGATTTTCACTACAGGGATAGAATTGGGTTTTTCCCCTGGATTAATGTTTAAAAAACAGCCTGTAAAAATACTGAGACTATTTTCCAAACAAGGTTAGCAGAACCCTGTTTATCACTTTAATATTTTGATATATAACTTCATCTTGGTTAAAAATTACTTTTTCTGGAAGGAAATGTTAATATTGCTTACCTTTGAGAGCTGGGATTTGAAGAGGGTTAAAAAAAATCTCTTCTATATTTTGTAGCTTTTGCTAATGAATATGAGTTGCCTTCATAACTTAGGGGAAAAACCTTAAAGAAAAAATTTCTTTTTTTAACCCTTCAAGAAACAAGTTTTTAAAGTATGTCTTGAATTTTATTTGCACCACTTGGATTATAATTGTGCACTCATGAATAAAGCTAATACATTGAGAGATTAATTTGTGGTGAGAGAAAATGAGTTTAAGATTCTATAGGACATCTGGCAGACCGGTCTAGGTGGCAGTTGGGTTTTTCAGCAGTCTGACTGGGAGCTGTAGACATTGGAAGCAGTAGTGGATTTGTGGTAATTAATCCTGTAAAGTGTGAGAAATCATTCAAATAAACATAGGATAAGAAGAGAGGAAGACCACAGATGGGAAACACTATAATGTTTAAGTGACAGTAAAGTATTTCCTCTCCCCTATCCAGATTATGAATACTATTTTAGTAGTAGTTTCGTGTATTGGGTTCAGTTGTTCTTAGTTTTTAAGTCACAAGTATATACTGTGTTGGACTATATTTCACCAGAATTCCAGTAGTTTGATACTCCCAACTTGTGTTTAAGTCATTTGATTCCTTCATGTATACCTCAATGATTCTCCTAAAAATCTTATCTTTTGACTAAATCAGAATGGAGGCATACATTAGGGTTTTTGCTTCCATTATTATGCAAGGGGAAATGTACTTAGATTAAGGCTTCTGTATGTTTCTGTATGTTTCACTTCAGTCTTCACCAAAGTGATTTTTGTTGTTGTGCTAGAATTCAGACAAGTAGTTTGAATATATTCCTTAGAATGTGAAAAGAATGGACTACCAAGGGTTTGAAAAGTCCGACTACCAAGGGTTAATGAGGATGCAGAATAACTGGAACTCTCATGCTGTAGTGGTGGGAGTGTAAATTGGTGCAATCAATCATTTTGAAAAACTCTTTGACAGTATCTACTAAAGTAAAACATGCATGAAATATTCTCCAATGTATAGCCCCCTAAATTCTAGATGATGCTATCACCAATATATACTTATGACTCATTTAATTGTATGTTTTCATTGTATGTATGTAGAATTTATTGTAGGTCAACTTAACCTTAATAAAGCTGTAAGAAAGAGTAAATAAAAATAGTGAAAGAAATCACATCATATAAGTGTATTTACCTCCTTTAAATCTCATATCAATCATCATCAGGTGATGAGATTATGAATAAATTTAATTTTCTTTGTTTAACAACCATATATTTACCAAATTTATAATTGAAAAGTATTTCATATTTATAAAATAGTACTTTTGGCACCTTTATAGATTTAAAGCAAATAAATACCTGTATGCTTGTCTCATGCTTAAGAAATAATATATAACCAATATTTTTGAGCCTGCCCTCTGCATTCTTCCCTGATTGTATTTCTTTCCATTTCCCTTGCTTTTCTCTATAGTTTTGCCATATCCATACATATTCCTAAACAATGTATTGTTTAGTTTTGCCTATTTTGCAGTGCTATATACATGAAATTACATTATTTCTATGATTTTTCATACGATATTATATGAATATGAAACATAAATCAATTTCATGTTTAGTCTTGGTTTCCATCCCCAGTATGTATATTTCATTATATTGCAAATATTCAAAAAAATACTAAATACTTATGGTACCAAGCATTTCAGATAAGGGATACTCAATCTGTGCGTTTATGTATACAACCAATGTACACACAGAATACAGATCAGTATAATAATTGCACAGGCAAAAAGACAAAAAAATAAATGAAACCCTCATACATTGCTTGTAGGAATGTAAAGTAGTGTAGCTGCTTTGTACAAAACTTTGGCAGTTCCTCAAAAACTTCACATAAAAAGAAAAACTTCACATAAAGTTATAAAGTTACCATGTGACCCAGGAATTCCATTCCTGAGTTAATATACCTGCAAGAATGGAAAACATAGTTTCATGCAAAACTTGAATACAAAAGTTCATACAAGTGAAAAAATAGAAGCAACCCAACTAGCCATCTACTGATGAATGGAAAAACAATGTGGTACATATTTGTCCATTCAGTGGAATATTATTCAGCCATAAAACAGAGTGAAGTATGGATTCATGCTACAACATGGGATAAACTTTGAAAACATGGTGCTAATTGAAAGCAGCAAGACACAAAAAGACCATGTTATATGATATATATGAAATCTCTGGAACAGACAAATCAGAAATGTGATAAAAGAGTGGTTGGCAGAGGCTGGAAGGAAAGTTACTGCAAATGGGCACAAAGTTTCTTCTGGGGAGTGGCGAGCCCATTCTTGAATTAGATAACGATAACTCCTGAATTAGATAGTGATAATTGCACAACTGTGAGAAGTGGTATGTTATTAGGATTTTGATTTGCATTTCCCTAATAGGCATGTTGAGCCCCTTTTCGTGTTTTATCTGTGGTCTTTGGAGAAAATCATTTGCCCATTTTTATTTGCATTATTTGTCAAAGTATGAATTTTAAATGATCTGGTAAGCAAATACTTATGTTCTCTGGAGGAGTATGCTTTCATTTTTGGCTTAGAAAAGTTAACAGGAAAGTTTCATGGTCAGTGAATAATTTAAGATAACCAAGTGTGAAAGGAAATAAAACTCCTAGCAACAATCAGCAGAAACAATTGATAATTAGAAATACACCTACAAAAGATTGAATTACCAGTCATAGATTATTAAAATATCTATGCTGAACCATGTTTAATTAAGTACAGTTTGTGTTACTTTAAGACACTTAAGTGTATGGTTTGTGGTATTTTGTTACAACAGCAACGTAAAAGCAATACAGTAACCAATCTATTAGAAAAAGAAGAAGAAAAAAGATCATAAACCCTCAGTCAGTCCAATGGAAGATATAACAGGAAAGAAAAAGAAACAGAGGACCATTAGGACAAATAAAAAGCTCAAGAAAAAAGGATAGGGCTAAACTCAAATACATCAATTACCTTAAATATTTGTAAATGGAATGAAGTATTCCCGTTAAAAGACAGAGATTATCAATCTGGACTGAACTGCCTCAGCTCAATGCTGCTTATAAGAGACATAGATATGTAAATAAATATGTAAAGACTAGTAAATTGAAAACCGTAAACATATGGAAAAAGATATACCATATAAAATTATACAGAAGAAAGCTGTATAGCTATGTTACTATCAGACTAAATGAGTTTTAGGCTAAGAACATTTCTAGAGGTAAAAAAAAAAAATTCACCATAATGTTAAGAGGTTGAAATCACCAACAAGTTAAAACAATTTTAAATTTATGTAAGTGGACTAAATATAAGTATAATGCAACGATTGTTAGAGTGGAAATATAACAATCCAACTATACGTTGTTTATAAAGGACAACTTGCACATAACAGGTTTAAAAGAAAATGATGGAAAGGACATATAACATGCAAGTGTTAACTGAAAGAAATCTGTTATGGCTATATTAGAACAAAGTCGACTTTAAGGCTAGGAGTATTAGTAGAGACCAAGAGTAATATTATTTAATAAGTTTGTATGTACCTAATAAATTAGTCTCAAAATACGTAAAAAATTTAATAGAACTAAAGAAGAAATAAATACGTTCATAGTCATAGAGTTTTCATTTTAAACATATCTGTTTTAGTACTCTATAGAATAAACGGAAAAATATAAAAGATTTTAACATGATTAACAATTTAATTGACATACATAGAACACTGTGCCTTAAAGTTGTAAATATACACGGGATATTTATCAAATTTGACTGTATATTTTTTTTTATTTTAAAATTTGTTCTTATTAGTTACACATGACAGTAGAATGCATTTTGACACATTGTACACAAATGAAGCATAACTTATCATTCCTCTGGCTGCAGTATTTTTTATTTAGGGTGTTAGTAAGTTGCTGAAGCTAAACTTGAACTTGTGATTGACTGTATATTATGCCACAAAGCCAGTTTCAGAAATTTAAAATGTTGAAATCATACTGAGAGTTCTCTACCTACAGTGGAATTCAGCTACAGATTCAGAAAACCTGGCTCACTTTTTTGTTTTTAATCGTAGACTAGAAACTCCCTTCAAGGTAGTATACTGCTTAACTTGTTTCCTGTTTCTCTGTTGTTTGTTCCCTAAGCCAGTGTCTTGAAAACTGATGTTTCATACATTTTGTTTGTTTCTCAGGTGGTAGGGTAAATCTGGTCCCAGTTACTCTATTTTTTCTATGTGCTAATATTTGAAATCATTTTTCTTCAGTGTATTTCTGGGTGTACATTTTAATCAGATTTCATTCTATTCATTAAACTTGTCTCCCTTTTTACGTCTTTTCTCCATCTTTCCTATCTCATTTTAGATGATTTCAGGCCATCAACTTTGAGGACTTTTCCCATAGAAGTACTAGTCATTTTTAATCAATCTTCCTACATTCACCTCATGATTAATGTTAAGTATTTGCAAGCATATTGAGAATAGAGAGGAAGTTTGTTGAGTATATTAGGTGTTTTTAAAGGAGGTAGTTAAACTATGTTTCCTTATCTGTTAAGAGTTGCAGAGTCCCAACTACTATATTTCCAGTACCAGGATGAGTGTTTTTTTAAATGTTACTGCATTTTTTATGCCTTTATTTTATTTATTTCTTTTCATGTGGTGCTGAGGATCAAACCCAGTACCGCACACTTGCTAAGTAAGTGCTCTACCACTGATTTACAACCGCAGCCCCTACCAGGCTGAGTTCTAAATAGAAAGTATAACGTTGTTTCTGAACAGTATATATTTTAGCAGAGGAGCTATAAAATATCAAGAAAAACGTTAAACTTTTTTTTTAAGGTACACTAGACATTTAGAGATGAGAAGGAAAATTATATCTGGGTGGTTAAGGAATGGTTCTTCTAAAATACTGGGGATAACAGGGCTTTTGAAAATGTATACACCTTAAAAATGAAAAATAGTCACAAGATATAATGAAAAAGATGCAATTTATAATAACTAAATAAATTACACAGGCATTAAGACTTGGAGGATAACTGTAAAAACTTCCAAAGGTACAAAGACAGACATGAGCAAATGTAAAGAGATACAGTATTCTGGATAGGAAGGCAATATCCTTAAGGATGTCACTTTTTCTAAAATAACTTATTAGTTTAACCTAATTCCAGTGAAAGTATTATCAGATTTTTCCTCTCATACAGACATATTGCAGAGTTAATTTGCAAGAACAGACAAGCAAGAATAACTAAGAAAATGCTGAAAGTGAAAAGCAGTAAGGGTGGCTAGCCCTTTGAAGTCTTTAAAATTGAAATAATGTGATATTGGTACAGCAGTGGGTAGACTAATTGAATAGAAAATACAGAAACCAACTTAATTGCATATGGAAATTTAGTATTATAATAAAGGGAACACCCTAATATCAATGGAGAAAATATGGAATTTTTAAATATGTGGTGGTTGTGATACAGAAAAAAAAAAACCCAGTAGAAATACCAAAGATTTTAACCAATTGGGAAAATTGGGGTGACCAATTGGGAAAATATAGGTTTGAATCCATTTTTCATTTGAAGACCACAATGTCCATATAGAAAATAATAACATACTAAGTACTATAACTAGAAGAAAACATAGGTAAAGTGCTTATGATCTATATGTGGAGAAAAGTTTACTATGACTCAATCCAGAAGCAAAAAGGAAAAACATAGAAGAGTATGATTGCATGTGTATTTGTGTTTGTTTATATGTAACTTTGTATATGTTTACATAAACTTTTTGAGTGCCAGCCTGACACTGCAGGTGGAAAATTCCACACCATGAAACTGTTTCATGCACAAAATTACCTTCAGGTATATAAAGTGTATGTGAAATATAAATGTATTTCATGTTTAGCCTTGGTTTCCATTCCCAGTATATTTCATTATATATTTGCAAATATTCCAAAATTTAATAGACAGACAAACTTCAAATTGTAAATTCCTAAATACTTATGGTACCAAGCATTTCAGATAAGGGATACTCAATCTGTATGTGTATATGGGTATACAACCAATGTACACACTGATTGCAAACTCAGTGTATATGTATATACGTATGTAGCATGCTTGTATACATACACATACACACATACTTATGCATTATCAGAAAATACAATAAAGTAAAAAAAACGACAAACTGGAACAATTGTTGCTACTTATATGATGGAGAGTGAGTTAATTTCTGAAATATATAAAGACCTTCTAAAATAAGAAAAGACCAAAAACTTTATAAAATGAAGATTAACAAGAGATATGAACTGAGAATTCACAGAAACAAATATAGACTAGCTTTATATGAAAAGATGCCCATGTCACTTATAATAAATGCAAATTAAAGCAACACAAGACGATCCCTTACTAATCACATGGATGAAAGTCCAGCATTTGGACAACATATTTTGTTGGTAGCAGAAACAGGTGCTGTCCTACATTGGGAATACAAAATGATACAGCTTCAGAGGGAAATTTAGCAATACAAGCAAAATTACACATATGTACCTTTTGACCTGGTAGTCCTGTCTCTTACAGATATAGATTGAAAAATATGTATGCACGGAGATACTGTGGCATTGTGTCCAATAGCAAAAGATGAAATAATCCAAATTTTTGTTTCAATTTCAG
Organism: Glaucomys volans; assembly: GCA_020662805.1. Lineage (NCBI taxonomy): Eukaryota > Metazoa > Chordata > Mammalia > Rodentia > Sciuridae > Glaucomys > Glaucomys volans. Next base: position 26,591 of record JAJEJO010053958.1, read on the forward strand.
CAAAGCAACTGTTAAAGGATTGAAATCAAAGGGAAATTAAACACTAACTAGTTGCTAATGTTAATTTTCTTATATGTGATAATGCTATTATGGTTTATATATATATACACAGAACTATATATGGTTAAATTTTTCTTAAAACATTTTAAGGAGTGTGTATATTTAAAATAAGTACATACCTTTTGAAATATTTGATATTACAAATACTGTTTGTTTTAATGCTTGAAGTTATCCATCTTCAGCTGGTGAGAGCCTCTTGAAGTTAACCTCTGAATCCTTCTGCTACATCTTTTAGATTACTAATTAAGTACTTATGGATGAAATTATATGATTGGAATTTATATCAGAATAACCTAAAGGACATTACTGGGTAAGTTGGGAGGCTGAGCTAATTGAAATTAAGATTTTCATGATATGATAATTGTTTTATTTGGGCGATTTGGGTTTGTTATCGTGTATTCTTTGCATATGTTTTAAATTTCCCACCAAAAAATGTATGGCTTGTAAGTAGGCATAAATAAAGAGAATGTATTTGAAACAAAGACCTTGAAACCAAGGTTGGAAATTGGATGTGATGTTCTTATACAATTTTATGTTCCTAGTACATATAAAACAGACTTCCTTTATTTGAACTATACTTTATTTATGGGGTGTGTGTGTGAGAGAGAGAGAGTTTAAGATACGCTTTTAATTCTAAGGATTCAAGTGACAAATTACGTAAATTATACAGTTGTTTGTTTATTGGCCCCAGTTCTAGGGATTTTGAATTACAAAGTAATGGATATGGAGAAAGTGAATTTTTTCATACTTTGATGAGTGCTATATTTTCTTTCAAATTTTTCTTGAACATAGTTTTAGGCATATCACATGTAACAGAAAATTGAGAATGGGATTTTTCTTTGTCGTATTTTAATATTGACATTGTTCATTAGGTAATTTTTAAGCACACCATTTTAATAATGTAAAAAAGTCCTAGCTAATACAAAATTATATATGGGAATAAAAACTCTTTCATACTCTTAAATATTTTTACTTGCAAGCCCTAACATTATGTCTTATAAAGATAGATAATATGATTTATTTGATGATATCTAATGGCATTAAGCATGATAATTTTAACTTGCTTTCTGTTCTATCATCAGGTTTATATTAGAATTGAAAGTTTCTATCTTTTGTGGGACATTGGAAATTGAATGTAATGGCAGCAGAATTTATAAAGAGTTGCTGTACAGGATGTTTCTATGGTGAAACAGAAAAGCACAAGTGTGAGTTTTATTTTGTTTTGATTTTAGTAAACATTTATTTAGTGCCTTCTTTATGGTATTGTGTAATATAAGACATATTGGGAATGTTTCCTAATGTTATGGGGGAAGCAACACAAGAAGGCACAGTAGGTAAGTATTCCAGAACTCCAGGTATGCTGAAACAGTGGGTAGAGAGATGAATTCAGCCTCCGAGGTAGCCTGGACATCACCATAAAGATGACGTTTGCCATGGAAGCCTGAGCACTATTTAGCATGCTGAGCAAAAGAGAGAGGAAGTAAGAGAATGTGATAGTTGAGCATGGACAGGTGGATGGAATGATATAGGCAAGGCAGCGAGAGAAGTGTGTTTGGGAGACAACATACTCTGACAAATGTTTCAACATAAATAAAGAAAATTTCTAATTTACGAACAGTATATTAAAAAATACTTTATGTGAATGAATGACCAATAGGTGGAACACCCATAACTTTATCCTGACCCACATTTATCAAGGACCCCTGGAGATTTCCCTTTCTATTGTATGGTTTCCTTATCTTTTCAGGGTTATGACTGGGACTTTATTTTTCTCTGATTCTTTCTTACATTTTTTTAGTCTAGGGCAGAGCTTCCTAGATTATTTGAGTATGAAGTTGTATTAGTCTGTTTTCTGGTGCCCATAAAACAGTACCACTTGGTATTATAGACAGGGTAAGTTTCAACAAAAAGAGATTTCTTTTGGCTCATGGTGCTGGAGGTCCAAAATCAAGGGGCTGCATCTGGTGATAGCATTCTTACTGGCAGATGGCATCTAAGATGGTGCAAGATCTCACATAGCAAGAAATAGGAATGAACGTGTGTGTCCTGTTCTCTTTCCCTTTTAAAAACCACCCACATTCAGTCATGAGGATGATGACCTTATCTTCATTACCTCCCAGAGGCCCCATCACACATAGTTGGATTCAGTTCTCACCTTCTTCATACATCACATTGGGGATTAAACTTCAACACATAAATGGAGATTCCTCAGAAAACGTGGAATGGAACCACCATTTGATGTAACTATCCCACTCCTCAGTTTATACCCAAAGGACTTAAAATCAGCATACTATAGTGACATAGCCACGTCAATGTTTATAGCAGCTCAATTTACAGTAGCAAAACTATGGAACCAACCTAGATGCCCTTCAACAGATGAATGGATAAAGAAAATGTGGTACATATACAAAATGGAATATTACTCAGCCTTAGAGAAGAATGACATTATGGGATTTGCAGGTAAATGGATGGAACTAGAGAATATCATACTAAGTGAAATAAGTCAATCCCCAAAAACCAAACACCGAATGTTTTCTATGATAAGCAAATGCTAATCCATAGTGGGGTGGGGGATGAGAATGAAGGAACTTTGGATTGTGCAGAGGGAAGTGAGGGGAGGGGTGGGGCGGTGGGGATGGGAAGGACAGTAGAATGAAATAAACATTACCCTGTGGACTTGTATGATTATACTACAGGTGTGACTTAGCACCATGTACAACCAGAGGAATGAGAAGTTATGCTCCATTTATGTACAATGTGTCAAAATGCATTCTACTGTCATGTATAACTCATTAGAACAAATAAAAAATTTTGAAAAAATTTTAAAAAAGAAATCAGTCAATACCCCCCCCCCCCAAAAAAAAAAAAAAAAAAACTTCAACACACAAATCCTTGGGAGATATATTTAAACCATATCCACTTCATAACAGAAGGCTTCATTTTTACTTTAAAATATTCCATAAGTTCTTACCCTTACGGTGGTTTTATTCATTCTACAAATAATACTAAACATAAAGATGAACTCTAGTGTTGCTTACCTGCTTATCTTAGTCTTGCAGCTTAGGAATCACGTGTCATTTCAGAGAATGGATAAAATGGGTTATAGAAGCTAGGACAGGGAGAGTTGATATCGTGGTGTATATCCAGAGTCAGCATACATTTTTTTTTTTTTTTGGTGGAGATGTGTGTAGATTTGGATACCTTTGGCTTCTCAGTATTTATGTATTTGAGACTCATGTTAACCAGTAGCATTGACAACAGAATTGCTTTGCTGAAGAGTAAACAACCTACAAAATGGGAGAAAATCTTTGCAAGCTACTACTCTGATAGAGGATTAATATCCAGAATATATAAAGAACTCAGAAACTGAACACTAAAAAACAAACAACCCAATCAATAAGTGGGCAAATGAACTGAACAGACTCATTTCAAAAGAAGAAATGTGAATGGCCAGTAATACGTAAAAATGTTCAACATCTTTAGCCACCAGAGAAATGCAAATTAAAACTACATTGAGGTTCTTTTTCATCCCAGTCAAAATAGTTGTCATCAGAAATTCAAAAAGTGGTAAATTGCAGGTAAAGAGGTGGGGGTGGGGAATGAACCTTATACACTGCTGGTGAGAATGTAAATTAGTACAACCACTATGGAAATCAGTAAGGAGAGGTTCCTCAAGAAACTAAAAATAGAACTACTGTATGATCCAGTTAAACCATTCCTGGGTATAAACTCAAAGGAATTAAGTCAGTATACAGTGGAGATACCTGCATACCTATGATTATCAACACACAATTCACAATAGCCAACTCATGGAATCAGTCTAGGTCCTTGTTGTATATACACAATGGAATATTATTCAGCCATAAAGAAGAATGAAATCGTATCAGTTGCAGGAAAATGGGTGACCCTATAGATCATAAATGAAAAAAGACTCAGACAAGTGTCACATTTTTCCTAATCTAGGGAAAAATTCCACCCTAGGAATCTCGGGGGAAAACATGAAAGTAATCAGAAAGAGGAAGGGGATGGGATGGGGAGAAGGGATGTAAAAGAGGGTAATGGTGTGGTAGAGGGGGTGGATATGATCAAAGTATGTTATTTTTTTCTTTTTATTCTAAATAGTTATACATGACAATGCATTTTGACACATACGACATAAATGGAGTATAACTTCTCATTCTTCTGATTGTACATGATGTAGAATCACACTGGTTGTGTAATTATATATGCACATAGGGTCATAATGTCTGATTTATTCTATCCTTTCTACTCCCATGCCCCCTCCCCTCCCTTCACTATCTTCTGTCTAATCCAAGTACCTCTATTCTTCCCTAGCCGCCTCCCACTCCCCGCCCCCACTTACTGTGAATTAGCATCCACATGTCAGAGAAAATATCTGGCCTTTGGTTTTGGGGGGATTGGCTTATTTCACTTAGCATGATATTCTCTAGCTCCATCCATTTACCAGCAAATGCCATAATTGCATTCTTCTTTAAGGCTGAGTAATATTTATTGTGTATATATCCCACATTTTCTTTATCCAGTCATCTGTTGAAGGGCACTTACGTTGGTTCTATAGTTTAGCCATTGTGAATTGAGCTGCTGTAAACATTGATGTGGCTGCATCACTGTAGAATGCTTATTTTAAGTCCTTCGGGTATAAACTGAGGAGTGGGATAGTTGGGTCAAACTTGGGTGGTTCCATTCCAAGTTTTCTGAGGAACCTCCATACTGCTTTCCATAGCAGCTATACCAATTTGCAGTCCCATCAGCAATGTATGGGTGTACCTTTCTCCCCACATCCTTGCCAGCACTTATTGTTGCTTGTATTCTTGATAATTGCCATTCTGATTGGAGTGAGATGGAATCTTAGAGTAGTTTTGATTTGCATTTCTCTAATTGCTAAAGATGTTGAATGTGTTTTCATATATTTGTTGATCAATTATAATTCCTCTATGAAGTGTCTGTTCAGTTCCTTAGTCCATTTACTGATTAGGTTCTTTGTTTTTTTGGTGTTAAGATTTTTGATTTTTTTATGTATCCTGGAGGTTAACGCTCTGAGGTGCGCGTGGTAAAGATTTTCTCCCATTCTGTAGGCTTTCTCTTCACATTATTATTTCCTTTGCTGTGAAGCTTTTTAGTTTGAATCCATCCCATTTATTGATTCTTGATTTTAAAGTATGTTATTTGCATGTATGAATATGCTACAATGAAACCCATTTTTAAATGACTAGCTTTTTCACTTGAAAGAGCTATGAAATTAACTACAAAATAAACTTGTTTTTCATCATGAACTCTTGTGGAAATGAGATTCTCTTAAAAACTACTTTAACCTTTATGATGTGATAATGTACTTTAGCAATAATGTACTAATTGCTCAAACATTGGCCAAAATTAGCATAGATCTAGAAGTGCTTGATAGGACCCAAGTGTAGTTTATGTATCAGGAATTTCTTCTAAAATGATTAAATAAGTACCAAAGCATTCTAGATTTAGATTATTATGTGTAATGCCTATTCATATTTGTGACTTTTTTCTATTTTTATTTTTTCTTCTTTTATATGCAGTTTCTGTGGAAAGAGACCTTAAAGCAGCAGTCTCAAATAGTCAGACTACCACTATCTGTATACCTCCATTGACTTCTGTGTCGGTAAAGCCTCAGGTTGGCTGTACTGAGGATTATTTGCTTTCCAAATTACCCTCTGATGGCAAAGAAGTACCATTTGTGGTGCCTAAATTCAAGTTATCTTATATTCAGCCCAGGGCACAAGGAACTCCTTCTCATCTGGAAGAACTTGAAGGTAAACAATAAAATAGCAGGATTTTAAACTCAACATGCAGCATTTAAAAATACTGTTATTGCTGTTATTTTGCTCTTTTATATCTTTTATACAAAATTTATATTAAAATTTTATATTTTTATTTTTATTTGTTTCACTCTTTCTGTAGAGGACTGAATGTGTAGTGTTTTTTTAATGATCCCAGTATGAAATCTGATCACATGTAACACATGTATAGATTTGGTGTTTTGAAACAAGAATAATATATACCTCAGCAATCCTTCACATATCTAGAAAGAAAAAATAAAGGAATCATTATGTATTTGATCAATAAACATCAAAACAAGTAGTTTCTTATCTACCATTTCTAAAGTGCGGTACAATGAGAAATAAGGAAACAACCAAGGAGTTCTTTTTCCTTCCCTTGTTTCTTCACCAGTCTGTACTTCCCAGATTGAATAGCTACCTGCATAGGTAGATTCACTGGCTGTTATTTGGCTTATTTTATTTGTAGAGGCCAGGGACTAATGAAGATAAGATGAAAATTTTTTATGTAACTTTTAAAAATAGTTTGTGTTGTTACATTGAAACACCACCAGTGACTTTTCCTACTCAAAATTGTATTAGAAAAAATTTGAACATACAGAAAAATTGGAAGAACACAGCAGTGAGTACCTACCTGTGTGTCCACCACATAAATTCTCCTATTAATATTTTTAGTATTTGTTTTTATTACATATCTCTTCACCTACCTGTTCTTTGCATTCTTAATCCCCCGTTTTTTTGGCTGGGGATGGGGAATGCATTTTAGAGTAAATTAAAGACATCAATACAATTCCCTCTAAATACTTAAAAGTTCAGTGATTTGTTTGCAGTTTCTCTTTTGACATAAACCTTGTAGACAGCTGCCCAAGTGTATGTGTGCTGAATTTTATGTGTATTTGTTGAACTTTAAGTATATATTTGTTGAATATTGGAAAATATATATAACAGTGTATTCCAAACTCCTACCAATATTTTTTTCTGCACAATCCTCTCTTCCCATCTCCTGGGATTCCAATTACACATATTTTGACCTTTTGATACTGTTCTATGGGTCTCTGAAACTGTTCATTTTTTCTAATCATATTTTTTCTTTCTCTTCTTTAGATTGGGTAATGTTGATCTCTTCAAGTTCACAGTCTCTTCTGTAATCTCCATTCTGCTGTTCAGCCTATCTAGTTAATGTTTTATTTTAGATGTGCATTTTCAATTCTAGAATTTATATTTGGTTCTTTTTCATAGTTTTTGTCTCCTATAATTTTCTATTTTTATATTACCATAAACCTATTTCCTTTTAAGCTTTAAAATCTTTGCTAATTTTAACATCTGGGTCATCTCGATTTGGATTCTGTGACTTAAACCTTTTTTCTTGAGAATGGATTACATTTTCCAGTTTTTTTGTATATGGAATAATTTTGAATTGTATTCTTGACATTGAATGTTACATTGTAGATTCTCTAGATTTAGTTACCTTAATCTGAGAAATTCTCTTTCCCTCTTCTTCTCCCTTCCTTCCCCTTGTTTCTTTCCTTTGTCCCTCCTTCCCATCAGATATATAACTTGGTTGAATGCAGACTATAAATTCTGTCTTGGCTGCAACCTTGTATGGTGATTCATGGATCAGTCAGATATTTAAGCAGACTTCCTTCATAAAATTTGGGACTCTCTCCTTTCCAGGATTCCCACCTTTATTCCCAGCAGCTCTGGTTGCCTGGAATTGCTCTCTGGTTTTTCTGTACTTTTGCTGTTGGAGTTTTATACATTCTGTGTGGGATCAACTTTGGCCTGTACTCAGGCTAAAAGTTATCAGAAACAGATAACTTGCTTTAGGCCCTTACCTTTTTTCCAAGAGTCACCCCCTGTCTAGAATCTACACTACTTTTCTTTATTCTTCAGTGCCTTCCGGGCTTTTGTTTTGTTTCCACCCTGGGGTTTGTTGTTATCTTTAGGAGAACTGGGTCTGGTAGAAGTGGTTTTTGTTTTGGAAAGAAGGAAAGATGAACCCAGTGCATATCAAGTATCTCTCAAAAATAGTTTTTCTACTGTCATGCATAACTAAAAAGAACCAATTTTAAAAAACGTTCTGGCTCACAGGATACCCTGATCAGTTGATCTTACCACTTCTTTTCATACTTGTTAACAGCATTAGGATTAAACTGTGCAAATAATCTCATAATCTTTTATTCATATCATATTTGGTGAACATGTTTTCATATTCATTGCTCTTTTTTTTTTTTTGGTGCGGGATTGTACCCAGGGCCACATCCCAGCCCTTTTTGATATTTGATATTTTATTTTATTTATTTTATTTTATTTAGAGATAGGGTCTTGCTGAGTTGCTCAGGGCCTCTTGCAAGTTGCTGGGGCTGACTTTGAACTCAAAATCCTCCTGCCTCAGCCTCCTGAGATGCTGGGATTATAGGCATGCGCCACCCTGCCTGGCTTATTCGTTGCTTTTTAATGGCTCCATAGTATTTCATCGTATGGGTGTATCATGATTGCTTAATAAATTCTCTATTCTGAGACATACAGGGCATTTTATGTATTATTTTCAAAATCAGGAAAAAAAAGTAAGAAATAGCTACCTAGAAATATGTTCTGGGTTTTCTTTTTCTTGATTGTAGTCACTTGATAACAAACTGCATTTGGAGTTGAATGAATGAAAAATTAACTCTTAAATTGTAGGTTCATTGAGATTATAATAAAACCATCTGATTTTTATATATTGAAGAGAAAATTACTCTATTTTCAAAAAATTTTTTAGTTGTAGATGGACACAATTCATTTATTTTTTTTATTTTTATGTGGTGCTGAGGATTGAACCCAGTGCCTCATGTGTCCTAGGTAAGTACTCTATCCCTGAGCCGCAATCCCAGCCCAGAAAATTACTTTATTTATTTAGATTCAAGAAAGTACTCTTGGAGTCTAAGTCATATGTGTGTAGGTGTGTGTGGGGTGCATGTGCGAGTGATGAACTGAGATGGAGGACAAATTTTTGAGGAGATCCCTATCAATAGTGACTGTAATTATGTTTCAAGTATTTGAAGTTTTTACTTGATAATAGGTGTGATTATAACTGTATCTTACTGCCTTAATAAAAAAGTTTTACTATTATCATTGTGCTGTTCTTGTTTTTTCACATATCTACTACTTAACCATTAAGAATATGATGGGGTGAAAGCACAGATGGTGTGACTCTACTTTGTGTACAACCCTTGAAACAATAGCTGTACTCCATTTGTGTTCAATGAATCAA